>CM069911.1:10410219-10653341 GCA_036172215.1 Camellia granthamiana | reverse complement strand
AACACTGTTCAATCTGAACACACAGTCCACAACACAGCATTCTTTTTTATTTGCACACGGCTCATAACACTGCTCAATCTGAACACACAGTCCACAACACAGCATTCTTTTTGATTTGCACACGGCTCATAACACTGCTCAATCTGAACACACAGTCCACAACACAGCATTCTTTTTTATTTGCACACGGCTCATAACACTGCTCAATCTGAACACACAGTCCATAACACAGCAGTCTTTTAATTCTGAAACTGAATACATCTATTGTTTCTACATGCAGGTATCTTCCCTTTTCACACGGGGTTACGGATCGATCATTGCTAGGGAGTGGTACATGGAGCTCCTAGATGCTGTCCAACACATTGTGGATGAGGCAAGGTTTGGCCCATTTTGTGCAGGACTGTCGCGTCATCCGATGAGCACGACCCTTCTGGGTGCACTTGTAGAGAGATGGTGGGACACCACCAACTCCTTCCATTTTTCTGCCACCGGGGACATGACGATGACTCTGTATGACTTCTCCATGCTGACAGGCCTCGACGTGGCAGGCCGGCCGGTCTCATACGACGCGAACATGGGTGAGTGGGAGGTGGCTTGGACTTACCTGCTTGGAGCTCATCCGCCGCCTTATAGATCACCGGGCATGGTTAGGTACACCTGGTTTGCGGAGTAGTACAGATGGACTACGCCTGAGACTATTGAGGCCGTACAGCAGTATGCCCGGGGATTTTTGATGTTCCTCCTCGGGACTACTCTGTTCTCCGACAAGGGAAACACAGTTGGGCTTTATCTGCTCAATGCTCTGGTAGACCTATCACAGGTCCGGCACTTTACTTGGGGTGGCGCTGGCCTCGCTACCCTTTATTGCTACATGAGCGCGACCTCTCACGAGCCTAGGAGGTACATTCTGCCCTCTTGATTTACATTTCTACTTTTCATTATTTGTACACTGTACACAACACACATTACATTCTGTACTCTACATCCTGCACTCAGCATTCTGCATTTTCCATACATTATGTATTCTAACAGCCACTGTCTTGCCTGTCATAGCTGTGGGTTTACGCCTACTTCCTGGCGCTCACCCCTGAGCTCGAGGTCGAGGCACCTCTTGAGATCCCTTATTCACGTAGATTTGAGGGTCGGTGCTGGTCCAGGCCCCGGGAGACTCTACCATATCTCTGGCAGTATTTCGACATGGTGCGGGCGACCGAGGTAAACCAGAACTCTCAGTTCTCCATGCTTTCAGCCTTTATTCATCTTGCATATTTATGACATCTAATTAGTTTATGCACTTGTCATCCGCAGATCACTTGGCAGCCTTGGCTGGTGATGCCCGGGTATTCTCGGTTCAAGTTCGCCGGAGCATGGGGTGCCTCCCGATATAGGGTTTTGTTTGAGGGACCAATCGGCAGAGCCTGGTTTCTCAGGGATCGCTTCATGCATCAGATGATGGGCAATCCCACTAAGGAGATCCCCTCAGCACCTCTAGTGGACATGCGGTCCACAGAGAGTCTCACTCCCTGGGAGGTTGACGACCTTATATTGGGCTCCGACGCAGTTCTTTTCCTAGAGGAAGGGGAGTACGCGACATATGTCCACACATTCTTGATGCCTCCACTGACAGGTGTCCGTACTCCTACGAGGAGGGCTACTGCTATGCCGTCGTCGAGTCAAGCCCGAGCACGAGCCACAGACATTCCCTCGACCGGCAAGGCCAGTAGTTCAGGAGATAGGGCTAGAGAGATGCCCTCGACTTGTTATTATGCTGGGTGGCCAGATCTTTCGACCGAGCTAACGGGCTAGCAGTATGGCACTTCTTACCTGATTTCACTAGAGCCTCCGATGCCCGACAATCGATACGTCAGTGACCCTGACTCACCACCGGTATGCTTCACAGTTTTCATTTATCACTCAGATATTTAGACATTCATTCATTCACTGATGATTCGAACTTGCATCTGCAGCCTCCCAGAGAGTATACTGAGGGGTTGCTCGGAGTGGTGGCCTCACTCGAGAGCATGGTTCTGCGAAGGGAGACGCTGCTATATGCCTCCGGCGTTCGGGTACTTTTCAATTTCCTTGCATTTATCATACTTCTGATGACGTATGCAAACTGAACATTTCACTGTATTGATTTATTGCATGTGTGGAGCACATCTGACACATCACATTCACATACTATATCTGCGTGCATCCACTCTATGTATCATTTTTGCATCTGCATCTGATATACATACTGGCTGATGCATTCAAACTATCCTTTTCAGGTCCCACCTCTGCAGACTAGGCCACCTAGGCCTTTTCAAGCAGCTAGGAGAGGGGTCTCAGCACGCAGCTGAGGGGGGCGTAGAGCACCTGTCAGTTATGAGGAGAAGTCTAGCGAGGAGGAGGAGTCAGCACATCCACAGTCAGAGACATCTATAGACAGGGATGACGACTCTGGTTCTGGTTCAAGATGGAGGTGACGCCGAGGAGGATTCCAAGGACGGTGACTCCGATTCAGATGATGGTGCTGGTGGCGCTGGTGCAGAGGCTGCTCAGCCAAAGAGGGCGAAGAGGGCCTCTTGGTCTTGAGCTTGATGGCACTGATGCAAATGTTCCTGCTTTATTTTTCTTTTTACATGTAGTTGTAGCACATTGTACAGCTTAGGTAGTTTTATTTTCTTCAAAACTTGTACCTTTTTATGAAATGTTGTAAAAAAGAAGCCATGATGGAATGAAAATAGTTTTTTTGTTCAAAAGGAAAGTATTTGTATTCTTAGCATTGCATCGCACCATTTTTCACAAAAATGGAATTGAATGGAAATTGAACCTCGTGTATTGCCAAGTCAGGTAGTGAACCGACACAACAAACTAAACAACTTAACTCACTAAGAAACAACAAAACCTTAGCAAGTTTACAACTCGATAAGCAACGAGCAACAACTCGATAAACAAAGAGCAACAACTCGATAAGCAAAACTTAACAACTCGATAAGCAAAACTTAATAATTCAAAGAGCGAATGCATTTTGAGACAAACAAAGCGACAAAATGCATCCGAAATAGAGGTAAATTCAGACCTTGAGCACTCCCAGCACACAAGAATATTAAAGACTCCTTTCTGGAGACAAGAAAGAGCTGGAGACCACATTTTTGCTCATGGCTGACCACCATAGGAGCCTGCCGACCAACTGTTTTGCTCTGCAGACCAAAAAATAGCTGGCCGACTAGATAAACTAGCTAGCCGACCAGAAAAAGTGGTCGGCCGACCACTTGCCCTGGGAACCTCCAGTTTTCTGACACTTGTCCTCCAAACAGTGCCATATCCTCCATAAAGGTTCCAGCTTCATGGTTCCCTCATTCTAACTCAGTTTTGCACCAAAATGGAGGCGTTTCTTGTTGAAAATCTCACAAATTGGATTGCCACCTTGGATGGCTCGGAAAAGTTTAACTTCCGGGGCTTCGGCATAAATGCACTATTCACGTTGAGTCGCACCCCGCTGCGTTTTCTGTTCATTCATGCCGCGGCAAGGTTTTGGAACCCGGTAACACATGTCTTTAGCTTTGGCAAACAAGAGATGTGTCCCACTTTCGAAAACTTCCAAGCTTTGATGGAGTCCGACCGCAAGGAAAAGATTTTGCCACAATTCTGCTTCGGCCACATCCAGGCCTTAGGACGGATGTGCGGGCTCACTATGCATGACGCTCGGTCATTGATCCGCGATGGGGAATTGGACATCCCTAGCTTGGTTCATCGGTTTTCTAATGCCGGTGACCGCGGTGATCACCACTGGCAGGGTTTTCAGCGACATGTGCTTTGCTTGTGTATGCTGTCCCATTTCTTGCTTGCCTCAGACTTCGGAGGGTCTAGCGTCCGTTTGATCGAAGTCGCCCAAGGCTTAAAAGAGGGCAAGAGCTACATTGTTATGACGCTAGCTGAGACATTGATGGGTTTGGATGCTTTTTATCGCCGAGAGACAACTAGATTCGTGGGGAGTCCACTACTACTGCAGGTAATGTTTCCCATCCCATCTCACATATATTGCTCACATCAGTCGGCCCTCAGGCTTGGTTTTTCTCACAAAAACCCTTTTCTTACTGTTCTCTCAACGTACACCTCTCTATTCTTTAATCGCTCATTTTTCATCCCTCTCCAGGTATGGTTGATGGATAAATTGAAGGTTGTGGACTCATGCCCAGCATATTCAGCTCACGACTATTTCTTCCGACGACGTCTAGTCGATGCCCCTGATGAGGGATGGACGCTTTCTTTTACATATCATTCTGCATCTTGCCCTTAAACTGCGCAGGTTTGATTCCTTGCAAACAGGATACGTAGGCAACCTTCTGCTTCAACCACTTGCATTTGCACATTTGTTTGTTTGCCCAAGTCTTACAGCCTTGTCAAAAGGGTCGTCTTCGGGCTTCGACATTCACTCACGTCATGAAATGACTTCGAGCTTTGTCAAAGAGGGGCAACTGTAGACACTCCAATTTTGACCGGCCCTAAGACTTGGACGCTTTCTTTTAATTACCCGATGATGACAATTAGAATGTGTTTCTCACAGAATCCTCAGTAAGAAAGATGGAATTTGAACTTTAATCCCAACCTTCACCATTATGGCCTAATTGTTTTAAACTACTAAATATTTTATTAGTTTAGTATTTTGTAATTTTGCATAATTTTATGTGTTTGTTCATATTTTTGGTGTTTTTATATAAATTGGTAGAAATTATATATTTTTGTTATTATATATTATATTATATATATATATTATAAAAGAAAAATAATAAAAAAATTTATGTCGGTCAGCCCTTGGCTGCCGATATCCAAATCCAAGCACATAATGTATATATATATATTCTATTAGATATTTATTATATTATATGTATATAGTTTGTTTGTGGAGAGAGTTTGGCTGGCCTGCTGGACTCAATTGCATATCGATATATATTATATAATATTTATATTATTATATTATATTTTGTTTGTTTGTGTCTTCCTAGTTGTTGCTTATATAAAGCAATCAAAGGGAGAGGAGGAATGGGGGGATCAGAGAGAGAAAAATGAAGTGGTGCGAGAGAGTTTGAGAGAAAAAGAATCAAAAAGAAAGAAAATTAGTTTTTTTTTTTTTTAGAGAGGGAGAGGGAAAATAAAATATTTTCTTTGATATTTTTATTTCCGTTTCATCAATACACCATTCAAAAACCAACCACTAAAGCTGTAATTCCAAATTTTGGACTGAGAATTGAGAACACATTCCAGAGACTTGAGAGTAATCAAAAGAAAGTTTGTGACTCAGAAAATTCAACATTTCCCCAAAAGGTAAGTTTTCACAAATTTCCATTTAATTTAAAATTTTGATATAATTTGTTTAAATACTTCATTTACTTCTTTTCATAACTGTTTTTTTTTATCGCTTTAATGGGAAGGCTGCACCACCCACATATCTGTTGTAATTTTTATTATTATTATTATTATTATTATTATTATTATTATTATTATTATTATTATTATTATTATTATACTATTTCACTGTTTCAACGGGAAAGCTGCATCACCCACATATCTGCTGTAATTTAAATATTGTTTATAAACTGTTGTAATTTATAACTTTAAATAATTTATCCACCCGATAAATAGTAACCTCCGGCGGTGAATAGTAACCCCGACGATGAATAGTACCTCCGGCGGTGAATAGTAAAAGTGGTAAGTTTCTCTCAAATTCTTTTGGGGCTGTTTGATTTGAAGTTGTAAAAGTGGAGAAGTTAGCCACCCATCCTTCTACTTGTTTACTAACTTGATCCTATTTAATTTCTATAGCTTAATTTCATATTGTATGCTATTTAGGGGGCTGTTTAATTTATTTCAATGATTTATGTTTTCAATATCAAGTTTGCTTGTACTAACCAATTAATCAACTTCGCATAATCATCTCTGCAACCTCCCTCCATTCTTTGCTTCTTTCGATTAAAAAGTTGTGAAAAATTAAGATTGTAGTTCAAGTATAAGAAAGGAACTCTTCCATGCTTAATGGTTTAATCTCTTCAGAGGTTCATTACCAAAGGTATAAAATGCTCTTTGCTTAATGGTTTAATCTCTTTGGAGATTCACTACCAAAGGCATAAAACGTTTTATGCTTAAGAAGTTCATTACCAAAGGTATAAAACGCTCTATGCTTAATGGTTTAATCTCTTTGGAGATTCACTACCAAAGGCATAAAATGTTTTATGCTTAGGAGGTTTATTACCAAAGGTATAAAACGTTCTATGCTTAATGATTTAATCTCTTTGGAGATTCACTACCAAAGGCATAAAACGTTTCATGCTTAGGAGATTCATTACCAAAAGTATACAACGTTCTATGCTTACTAATTTAATCTCTTAGGGGATTTACTACCAAAAGCATAAAATGTTCTATACTTAACGGTTTAAATTCTTTAGAGGTTCACTACCCCAAATGTATACATGTTTTTATACTAAAGCACAATCTTTTATTTTTCATTTCTCTTTATTCATCAGTGTGTTTACTTTTAAAGGGACTAATTGACCCTTAGAAATCACCAAGGAAAGTGTCATTATCACTTATTATGAAGTTTAGATTTCAAGTCATTATCACTCAAGTTTGGGTTTTTTTAAGTCATTATCACTCTTTTGAGTTTGACTAGTCCTTGTTGCACATCTTGAGTTTGACTTGGAATCCCTTATCGCTTGTAAATAAGTTTGACTCTTCCTTTGTAATTTCCCCCGAAGAAAATAAGATTTTTTTCTTGGGTTAAGTTGATGCTTGTTTCTTTTTATTGCGTTTTGGACTTAGTGGATGTAGATATCACTTTTGCACAAACAAGAGAAAAGATAAAGAAATGGAAAGGTAATAAAAAAAAAAAAAGGCTAATAAAATTGGTTAAAATTAGAACTCGGTCTGGACGTTTGTAGACACCCTATTTTTGACCGTCCTCAAGACCTGGACGTCACCGCTTGAACACTCGGTGATTATCCATGTTCGTGTTCGTTTGGAGTTCCTGGAGTTCTCGGCTACGCGCCTTGCCTCAGGACCTCCGAACTTGACCGTTTTGTGTTTGGTTTTGCACCAAACACTTGTGCTTTGCCTTGGAGGGGCAGGGAATGCCTTGTGAGGCATCCCCACACACCACCGGCAGTGGATAGAGGCCACCGGCTGGTTGGTGTTGCACATCGGCACTATATTGTGCCGGTCGGCAGTCTTTTGTGGCCGGTCGGCAGTCAATTTTGTCAAAATGACAATTTTGCCCTGCCGACTACTGTTCAGCTGCTTTTTGAGATATTTTGAAGCAGCTGTATAGCATTTGTTTCCCCTCCATACACGTGTATGGAGGGATGAGCCTTTGGTTTGCTTAGCTTGTAAGCTTTGTTGCCTATAAGAGAGGGCTCTCTTCTCTTGGCTCAAGGGTTAGAAAATTAGACATTTTTAGAGAGAAAAGACAGAGAAGAAGCTCTGGTTCTAGGTTAGAACTTGTGTATCTATCTATCTCTATTTTCCTCTCTTGTTTCTACACTAGGTGCTTTAATCCATATTATTGCACACAAGCACCTAGTGTTTCACCTTCCTTCGGTTACTGAGGTTCTAAGGGGCTGGTTCTTGAAGTTTTTGGTTGGATTTGAGCTTAAGGAAGCAACAACATCAACCTTTGTGAAGGTGGTCTTCAAGGGTAAGAAACTACCCCTTTTTTACACCATTTTTTGCACTCCATTTTTGCATAGATTAGAACTATTTTTGTGCTTAGCATTTAATACAAAAATGTTCTATTTTTTAGTCCTCTTTATTGTTGGTTAAGAGTGTTTTGTGCTTTGGGGAGGTTTGACCACCCTTAGGCCTTGAAAAGGCCTCATTTTGGTGCTATTTTGTGAGAGCTCCGGATTTTGGTGTTGGGGTCTCTTCACCATTGAAATCTTGAGGGATTTCAGTGGTGAAGATGATGCCTTGAAGTCCCAAGAAGGAGAGGGTCACCCCCTCTCCTTGTTTTCCTTGAAAAGGACCTATTTTGCCTCTTGAGGGAAGCCCCATGTTTGGTTGTTTGTTGGTTATGCCATGGCTGTATTTTGTGCTCATATTGCCATATTATAACTTTGTATCATGTTGGTTTTGGTCCCCTTATGCATGCTTAGCATAGTTGCCATTGTAATGCCTTGTAATGCCTTTAACATGTCTTAGGTGGTTAGCTTTGTTCGAGTGTGATTTGGGCTTAGACTTATGAACGTTTTGTTCTTATTTTGCCATGACCTAGGTCTGTCCATAGTCGTTTGGATTGATTTTGGCATGTTTAGTATAGCCCTTTTGTATTTGTGGCTTGTGTAGACGCGCCCGTGGGGCTTCACTCTACAGTTCGGACTCCCTTTTGTTGCGGTTCTAAATCTGAACCAAAGAGTCCAAATCCGGCAAATCGTTTTGAAGAAAAACAGATTTTGAAAGAAGTGCCAAACATGGACTGCTTTGCCAGATTACAGAGTCGCCACCTAAATATTTTAAAATGGGAAATTTAGGAAACCCTGACTCGGTGCCGAAGGCCACATGTCCGTCATCACCAAAGTGGTCTTGGCTCGGGAGCTTGGGTACGATCGGGGAAGGTCAACTATGAGCACCCCCTTTCGCCCGGTCCGAAGACCGGCCTCTACTAACCCGTGATATCCGATTTTGAAAACGTTATGTATTCTTATTCCAATTGTTAGCCTAGAATTTACTATGTGATGCGCACAACACAAAAGTATAGACTAGATTGCCTAATTTGGAAATAAACATTGCATATCCGTTTTGTCTCGAAAAACGTTGTTGTTTTTGTGCTACTCACAAGTAGGCTAAAATTCGGATTTCAACGAGTTGTTCCAACTCAGGCAATCTAACCTCCACCCACAGGCATTCAAACAGTTTATCATGTAAGGCACTTAGCCGCATGGCAAGCATACTGTCATGGTAAACATTCACACGCATGCGATATGCTAAAGCCATAAAAACTTACATCGTACTCCGTGCCAAAACAGTAAACTAGTTAGCAAACATGCATGACCTAGTTCATGTTGAGTGGCTAATGAAACACAAGGCATAGATGCAATCTAGAGTAGGCTCGGCTAACCCTAAACATGACATGTGAAATGCGCGAGTAGCATGTATTCAATTTGGAATTGAAAATTGCAATGCAGTTTGTATGATGCACCGAGCCCGATGCATGTAAACAAATGCATGAATGCACGCATGCGTTGTATAAGGTATGCTGATTTAAATGTGCCCTAATCTACCAACATAAGCGGGTAAATAAAAGGGAGAAAGAAATGGGGGTTGGAAGACATGCACACACCCACGCACACTTATTACATTTTTGCCCTCACTCGGAGGGACCGAATAATAATACAGTCCAAAGAATAAATGAATAAATAAATTATTACAAATTCTAATTACTAAAATTAAAGCAAATAAATAAATGAATGCAATTGGGGCCTCAACCCTGCCTTGAGGCGCGCGAATGAATGCATGCTCGATCCGACTTGCCCGGAAAACCCGTGTGTCGTTGGCATTGCTGCTTCTGTTTTTACTGCCCTGCTTCTCCCAAAAATTCCCAGGAGTTTCAGGAAAACCTCCCAAATTGATCTGAAATACCCACCGGCTGGGGGAAGATCTCATCGGCTGCTGAGATTGACCACCGGCTGCATGTGGAGTTTATCGGCACAAAAACAGTGCCGGTCGGCACAATATACTGCCGACCGGCAGAAATTCCCTGCCAGCAGACAGTTTGACAGCAGCAGCAGCAGACAGCAATGCATGGCATGGGTTTTGGGGGGACATGTAAGCATGGTCATTGCCTCCTATCATGCTTGGGGACTCAGGAGGCAAGACCCCTTGGTTCTTGGGCCACCAATGGTGTATTTTGATACATGATAGCCCCTAAGAACTAAGATTGCATTTTAATGTAAATGCATGCAACACAAGCAAATGAAGTCCAAAGGCCTCATCATGTGTTGGTCCAAGGCCTTGGTGACCAAAGAATTGAGGTGAGTTGCACCACTTGAAGTGTGAAACCCCTCTCAATCCTATGCTTGGCTTGACAATCCCCAAGCCAAGCCATGGAATGCATGAATGCAACAAGGCCCAAATGCAATGCAACTTATCATGTTAAGCATGCAAAGAGCTAAAGTATGCAAGTCACAAATGTCATGCAACATGGAACAATTGAGCATGGAACTAGCATACATTCAAGGCCTCATTGATCAAATATGCAACAACCGAGATACAAACATGCAATAATGGACTTAAGCCATAGAGGGCAAGCCCTCAAACTCCCCCTAAAAATAGTGACAAATCATGCCTCAAAACAAGAGCAAGATGCCGCACAAGCATGCAAGCCATAAGGCATAAGGCTAAGGCATAAAGTGGGACATTGAACCACCACTTAACAAGATTAAACATGGCCACATGTTAGGCAACCAAAACAGGTTTTTATCATGCAAAAAGGCACCCAAATCCCTCATGTGGCAGCCCCAAAACAATCCCCAAGAGCATAAATGCACACAATACACATTTTAAAGCATAAGGGACACACCTTTAAAGCATGAAGAGAGATGACAAATCTAGACATGTGAGCATGGATTAAGGTCTGAAATGGCATGCCAAATGATCCCAAATGCTCTAAATAGGCTAACGAATGTATACACATGGGGCTATATGCTTGAGGTCAACACACCATCATGCAAAGTAACCATAATAACCATGCCAAATATGATCAAAACAGTGGCTCACAGCCCTAGAACATGGCAAAATGATGCTATTATCCCCATGAAATCAAACTAAAACATGCAAGTATTAAGGCTTAGACATGTGGCACACTTTTAAGCATAAAAGAACATTTCAAAGCAAGTATGAGAGGCATGCTAAGGACCATAAATACGACCAAAAACAGAGGTATAACATGTCATATTGAGCACAAATATACTCTGAAATGAAGCCAAAACTCACCATACACACATGCTATTCTTTAAGCCAAAACAAAGGCAAACAAAGAAACCAAGGGGAGAGGGGTGTCCCCCCCCTATATGTGACCTAAAATCATCTTCCCCACCACTGAAAACCCACTGGTTTTCAGTGGTGAGAAGGCCAAAAACACCAAGCAAACAAGGTCTAAGATAAAGGTCACCAAAATAGCCAAATAAGGCCTAAAAGGGTGAGCCTTTGTTCAAACCACAAAATGACCTTAATGAAGGTTCAAGAACAAGTGAAAACAAGATTTTTTTATCTTAAACACAAGTCCAAAAACACAAAGCAAGGAGGGTAGAAAGAGGTTGCAAGAATGGGGAATATAAAGTAAAGTGTTTACCCTTGAAGATCCTTTGAAGAACAAAGGTTCCAGCCACTCCTCAGTGATCAAAACCAGCTCAAAACAACACAAAACAACCTCCCAAGTCTCTCAATCTCGAGCTAAGGTGTAAAGGTGTGTGTAATGGTGCAAAAATGAGGTAAAACTACACTTTTTGGCCTAAAATCACACACACAAGAGGAGAGAGATGGAGATATAGATATATGGCATGAGATATATGTTATAATGCTCTGGTTCTTTGCTCTCAAAAGGCTAACCTTGAGCCAAGAGGAAGAGCTCTCCTCTTATAGGCAAGGAAAACTTAGCCACTAAGCAAGCCAAGGGCTCATCCCTCCATACACGTGTATGGAGGGGAGCAAAACACTTTACAAGCTTGCAAGAAAATATCTGATAAAGCAAGTGCACAGTGCTCGGCCGGCAAAGAGTACCATTTTGGAAAAAAACAGTGCCGGTCGGCACAAAAAGAGTGCCGGTCGGCACAATAAGGTGCCGATAGAAGCTTCAGCCAGCCGGTGGCCTCTAGCCCCAGCCGGTGGTGTGTAGGGGATGCCTCATAAGGCATTCCATGCCCTTTCATGGCAAAACACAAGTGTTTGGTGCAAAACCAAACACAACTGGTCGAGTTCGGGGATCCTGAGGCAGGGCTGCGCGCAGCCGAGAACTCCGGGAACTCCAAACGAACACAAACATAGATAATCACCGAGTGTTCGAGCGGTGACATCCAAGTCTTGAGGACGGTCAAAAATGGTGGTGTCTACAGTTGCCCCTCTTTGACAGAACTCGGAAGTCATAACAATGACGGGAGTGAATGTCAAAGCCCGAAGACGACCCATTTTTGAAAAGGCCGAAGACTTGGACAAACATACAAGACAAGCAAGATATGTGCCTACAGGCAGGGGCGAAATGCAACTGAAAATGCAAGAAGCCGGGCATAACTTATGATCATGCAAAGAAAGCTGTAATGAAGCACACATGCGACAGTTATAAGCTAACATGCAACAGTCTACACTACAATGCAGAAGGGCTGTAAGAGAATTATGAAATTCTCAAAACGTCTCACTCGGGAGATACAATACCTGTGCGGCTCGCCTGGTTCCACCAGCGGTAAATGAACCGTACATACAATATCGTGCCTGAAAAGAAAGCAAACTTAACAGGTACAATATGATTAGCAACATGCATGACATATGCAATGCGACTGATGGATGCTATGCAATATATACAAAACTATGTATGAATGATGCAAATGAAAATGCAATACAATTGAAACTATATGCAAGGCAATTGAATCATGATTCATTCATGAGCGATTCGAAACCACACAAATGTCAAATAGATTGATGGAGGTAACAAGTCTGTCTACCATAGAAAAGGTGTCGAAGCCCTCAAGGCGCGAGCGCACGCAGAACTATGAGTAATGTAGACAGACACAAGAACAAGTATTGGGTTGAATGACATAAGTGGGGTGACGACCCGCTGGGGAAAGAATGATGATCCTAATGCCGGATGCAACAATTACACTACAATGTAATAAAAAAGGATAAATGATACAATGGATATGACACGCGGGGCCAAACCAAATTTCGCCTAGGAAGGGCATGTACACGTACAAGTCATGTCTAACATAGAAAAGGTGTCGAAGCCCTCAAGGCGCGAGCGCACGCAGAACTATGAGTGTATAGACGTGAAAAGTATAGGCACATACCAGACCAAGCTCAACCCGGAAAGGCGCAAGCCATGGATGGGAGGTGATGCAATGAAATGCATGCAATGGAATGGATACAATGGATATGGCACGCAAGCCAAACCAAATCTTGCCTAGGAAAGGCATGTACGCGTACAAGCCGCGTCTAACATAGAAAAGGTGTCGAAGCCATCACGGCGCGAGCGCACACAGAACTATGTTTTGACGTGAAAAGTATAGGCACATACCAGACCAAGCTCAACAAGGAAAGGCGCAAGCCATGGATGGAAGGTGATGCAGTGAAATGCATGCAACCTATAATGCGCTATCTACAATGGAATGGATGGAATGCAAATGATGCAATGACCATGATTGCCGTTTTCCCTATCTTACCAGCAGGGCGATATACTAGGTTGGTTCAGTATCCAGAATCGAGGCGTAAACACGCCGCCTCAACCTATGGGGCTTCCATACAGAGTTCAAGCCGAGGGTTCACCCCCCTGGGTATTTAAACCAGACTTTAGTCTCGGAAATTCCGAACCTTTGCGTTCCAGGCATAAGCCGTTCAAACTCTAGTTTCCACCGTCCCCATCGGTCTTCTAGGAACTCACCGCAAGCATGGAAGTCGTTCGGGCACGACAAACACCAAAGGAATCGCACCTTCAGAGGATTTAAGGTCTCCTAGACCGGAATGCAAAATGTATGCATGACAATGCATGTTGTTTTTGTGTTTGTTTGTCTGAAAATGCAAATGATGCATGATTTTTTTGCTTTTTGGTTTTTGAAATGCAAATGATGCATGATATATGCGCTACCTACAATGATACATGACAATGCAATATTTACAATGCGATGCATGATAATGCGGATGGGGCACGCATGCCAATGTATCGAAGGTTTTGCACCCTCCAAGGATTTAAGGTCTCCTAGACCGAGCGTACTTTTGGTCCCGCCGGACTCTCGTTTCGGGGCAACGCAAGTGTGGTGCGCATAATAGCGCGATGAAATGCATGCCAAATGCAATGAGGGGCAACTGTTAGAGAGCAGAATATGCATGACAATGCTCGCAATGAAATGCATGACAATGCAGTCAAACGGGTTTAAGGTCTCGCCAAACCCGAGGGGCAACGATGAGATGTGCAAAACAATGCTGTGGAATGCATGCCAAATGCAATGAAGGGTGCAAGATGGTGCGATGAAGCGCACGCTAGACGCAACGAGGTGCGTCTTAATGCACCGAAGGCCTTGCGCCTCCCGAGGATTTAAGGTCTCCTAGACCGCACGTGTTTAAGGTCTCGCCAGACCATGCGGGGTAATTGTGCGAATGTGACACGCGTGCCACAAGGGATGCAAAACAATGCAAGTGAGAATGAAATGAATTATGATGAGGCACGCATACCTCATTGGTGGAAAATGGGATGCAAAACGAGGCACGCGTACCTCGAAATGCAATGAGATGCAAAATGAGGCACGCATACCTCATTGAACGGAAAATGGAATGCAAAACGAGGCACGCGTACCTCGAGATGCGATGAAATGCACGATGAATGTAACGAGGTGCACCTTAATGCACCGAAGGTCTTGCACCTCCCGAGGATTTAAGGTCTCCTGGACCGTCACGTGTTTTTGGTCCCGCCGGACCGCGCGTGTTTTTGGTCCCGCCGGACCCGCTGGGGAATAAAACAATGAGGCCCGCAGGTCAGCGCAAAGAAGCGCAAAACGAGATACAAGACGAGGTACGCATACCTCATAGATGCAAGAATGCAAAACAAAATGCAGGATGAAGCACGCGAGGTAGTACACCTTACGTGGATCAAAATGAAATGCAAAATGAAGTATGACAGGCATGCCACATGACGATGCAAAACGGTGCAAGCCGCAAGGGACGTGCAAGATGGCGCGATACAATGCGCCGGACAATGTAATGGATGCGTGCGATGTGCACAGGGCAACTTTTGAATTTTACAAAAGACAAAAGGATACAAAAGGATACATTCTTTGCTTGAATCCGAGTGCCACGCACAGAAGACACGGTCCGAAGTCAAAACGGAGGCCGGTTGAGCATCGGGGATGCACTTTCTTGCACTTTCTTGAGCTATGAAGACCCAAAACCCCTCTTCTAGCCTAAACAAGGCCTTGGGAACACCACCGGCTGGGTGGGAGGGCCACCGGCTACCACCGGCTGCCTAAACTCATCCACCGGCACAAAAAAGTGCCGACCGGCACAAAATAGTGCCGACCGGCAGAAAATGCCTGATCGGGGGCAGAACTGCCATTTCACCTCGGGTGTTTTAAAATAGGGTTTGAAACCCTATTCTTCTCATTTCTAAACCGCCGAAAATACTTTCTCTCCCTCTCTAGAGCTCGTTTCCTTCTTGTTTCATCGATTTCTTCGCGTTTTACACCCATTTTCTCGTCGGATTCGCGATATTCTTCGCGTTTCGGACATTTTCAACCGAACAAATCTTCGTTTCGGTGCACTTTTTGCTAGTTCCGCTTTTTCGGGACTTGTTCCCCTTGATTTTCTCTACATTTCCGTGTCCTTTCATCTTCCGACCTTCCCGGTCATTTCCGACCCTCCCGGGGTTGACCTTCTCGGTTGACTTTTCGCATTCTTGCTTGTTTTTCCTTTTCCGGCCATTTTCTCATCACCATCACTATGGCAGACGATGTTCCTCCTGTTGGGACTCCCCCGGATCACGAGATGGATCCCGGGGTCGAGCTCCTCCCGCTGAGCGAGCGACCATTCGATCCGGCGACTTATCGCCCGGCCATCCACGTGCTACCACCCGATGGACTTCGCCATTTCCGCGGCTTCGACAGGGCTTTGGACCCGGAGCTTTTGCTGCGCGAGCCGGCCTCCCACTTGTCTTCTGGCGCCGCCGAGGTAACATCCTCGTCTTTTATTTTCTGCAACGTAGGATTTCCTGTCAACTGCCGTAGCTAACTGAAACCATTAACTGCTTAGTTCTGATGTACTGTATACTGTAGTTGATTGTAGATAAACTCACAACTAATATCTGTTCAGGACCGACGCACATGCACACACACTGCACTAGTCTGAATCACCCAAACACACGGCACACATTGCACTGCCAATTCGCCGACACCCGGTGCTTATTTGAATCTGAAAACTCGTACGCATGCTAGACTCGCACTGAATCACACAAACACGTAGACGCATCACACGTTGGTAATTCACTGAAACATATCGGGACCCGGCACCCGTTTGAACTTTGAAAAACACGCACACATGCTATGTTTACACTGATCCCCATAGGAGCACTGACATATCACAGGCCGTAGCCCACCCACTGGTACGCTGAAACCCGATATCTGCTTGAATCTGAAAAATGTGTACACATGCACCAAGTTTACACTGGAGCATCTAAAACACACTGACGCATTACACGCTTGTAGTTTACTGTAAGCACACCGGTACCCGGTTTCTGTTAAAAATCTGCACGCATACCAGATTTGTACCAACTGCATATCTTCATATGGCTTTGCAATTTCTTGACTACAGGGAGACTCTCATACTCTCCGCGGGTATGGGAACGTCACCGCTCGCGATTGGTACACCGAGCTGCCTGACGCCGTTGGCCGCATTGTAGATCGGGCCGGCTTTGGGGCCTTCTGCAGGGGACTCTCCAGGCTCTCTGCTTGCAGACCTCTTCTTGCCGCCCTGGCAGAGAGGTGGTGGGACACCACCGATTCATTTCACTTATCGGCGACTGGGGACATGACGATGACCCCTTACGACTTCTCGATGCTTACCGGCATCGGGGTGGGGGGTGATCCGATCCCCTTCGATACAGATATGGACGAGTGGACCGCCGCTCAGGTCTACCTGCTTGGCGAGGCGCCACCACTTGCTCGTCCAGAGTTCGTCCGCTACTCCTGGTTCGAGGTGCAGTTTAGGGTGCAGCCTGCGTTGGAGGCGGCGGCTCCGATGACCGAGACGGCCGTAGAGCAGTATGCCCGCGGCTTCTTGATGTTTCTGCTAGGGACCACCCTCTTCGCCGACCGGGCGAACACCGTGCCTCTCTGTCTTCTCAGCGCACTGGTGGACGTCCGACGGATTGTGCAGTATGACTGGGGTGGCGCGGGTCTGGCCACCCTTTATGGCTACATGAGCTCCGTTTCTCGTGGCAGTGGACAGCTGCTAGGAGGCTACTGGCGAGCCTGGGAGGTACGTCTTCTCCTCTGCTTTACATTTCTGCACTATACTTTCTGTATTCTGCACACTGCACACACTGTAGTCTGTATATTGTACACACGGCACACACATACTCTGGTTTACACTGACTGTATACTGTACACACGGCACACACACACTCTGCTTTACACTGCACAACACACGGCTTCGTTATTTCTGCTTTATTCTGCATCCTAATTGATCTGATAGTCATACTGACATCTGTTTTGCAGCAGTGGGTGTACGCCTACTTCCCCAGACTAGAGCCAGTACCGGAGGCGGAGACTCCTCTGGTCGTCCCCTTCTCTCGCCGTTACGACGGGCGATGCGTCCGGAGGCCCCGGGACACTTTCAGCTTCTTCCGCCGTTTTTTCGACACCATTACCCCTACCGAGGTATGTTTTACTTACAGTCCGTTTAAGCTTCGCTTTCAAGCGTACATTTCTATATCAGTAGATAATCAACTGTATTTCATTTCAGGTCACCTGGCAGCCGTGGGCTCCACTACCAGCGGTGGTACGAGATCGGTATGCCGGCGCGATCGAGACCTCGCGCTACCGGATTTTGCTGGAGGGCCCGGTCTGTCGGGCTTGGTACCTGGGGGAGCGTTTTCTGCGCCAGACCCTCGGGTTGCCAGAGCAGATAGTCCCGGTTCACCCTCCCGAGCACATGAGGGACACCGAGAGGTTTTCTCTGCAGCAGATGGAGGACTACACCCTTGGCTGGGACGGGGATGGCTACAGGGGCGAGGGCGACTACTCAGAGTACGTCCGGACCTTCTTGATGCGGCCTTTGAGCAGGGGCTCCCGAGCTGATCCAGCGAGACCTGCGGCGCCCGCGGCCCGGGCAGAGGCAGGAGCAGGAGTGGGGTCGTCACAGAGGGCTCGAGCTCGCGGCAGGAGGGGAGTGCAGAGGGGACGAGGGACGGGCTGCCCCGCTCTGCCTACCATGCTGACATACAGGGGGCAGAGTGGGGAGACCTACCAGATCCCTTTTGCTCCTCCCCCGGCTGGTCATGAGTTGGCTGGTATTCCTGACTTGCCTCCGGTATGTACTGCTTTATTTCTGCATCTTGCATTGTTATTTCATTTCAGTTCATTCAGATATCCCACAGAATACTGATGTATTTAATACTTCTGCAGGCTTGCTCCGAGTATACCCGTCAGTCTGTGGAGCTGAATGCCTCCCTGATGGGGATGCTGCAGCGGACTCTCGACGCTTTGGCCGTCTACGGCCTGCCGGTATATTCTACTGACCACAGTCTCAAATCATACTCTGTTTCGCACCGTCTGCTATACTGCACAAAAATCTGATAAACTGCTCAGGGCTTTCATACACTGTGCTTATACACTACATCTGGCACTGATTCACTGTTTACAGCATTCACACCCTGTAATCATACACTGCATTCTGTACTGATAAACTGCTCACGGCATTCACACACTGTACTCATACACTGCATTCTATACTGATAAACTGCTCACGGCATCCACACACTGTACTCATACACTGCATTCTATACTGATAGACTGCTCACGGCATCCACACACTGTACTCATACACTGCATTCTATACTGATAAACTGCTCACGGCATTCACACACTGTACTCATACACTGCATTCTATACTGATAAACTGCTCACAGCTTTCTGATGTGTTTGTTCTTCATATTTTCAGCCTCCCTTCCCGATCCCTCCAGTGGGTGGCGCTGCTCCAGTTGGGCCTCCCCTCTCTACCCGGGATGGCAGGGTATTCCCTCGTACTAGAGGGGGACGTGGTCACGTGGGGAGTAGCTCACGAGCTCCAGTTCCGGGAGATGGTGAGTCGGAGGCGGGGACGGAGTCATTTGCGGAGGAGGCCGGGGACAGCTCGGGCTCGGGCTCCGATAGTGACGGCTCCGACGATGCTTTTACGCTTTTGCCTAGGAAGAGGGCGAGGACTGATCCTTAGGCATGAGGCCTGCTGCTGGCTGCTGATGGATTTGCTGCTTCTTTTCTTTATTTCTTTTCTTGTACTTTTCTCTTTTTTGTAGATAGAGTACTTTGTACTGCCGCAGGCAGGTTTTGCTTTCTTCAAAAGTTGTACTTTGAAAGAGATTATATAACACAAACTTTTTGTCTGAAAAAGTATTTACATTTGTGTATATTTCATACCCTGCACTGTGTTACATCATATTACACCTCAAATGTAAATGATATTGATCTGTTGTTTGACAATCGAACACTTGCACTGTAATAATCAAATAATCAACCAACTAAACAGCAAAACAGCACATACGAACCACTGCTCAATCCGAACATACAGCCCATACTCTGCTGAGGACTAATCTGTTGGGGATTGATATGCATTTAGCCCATAACTCAATATTCGGTTCAATATTCGATTCATTCTGCACACAGCAAACTCTGAACAGATAGCCCCAATCTGATGAGACAGATCACAAAGCTGACACGGTTGCGGTTGAAACACACTCGCATGTCCCAAATTTTCCCTTTCCTTTTCTTGCTTTGCACGGATGTAGAGAATGGCACAACATTCAGAGCACGAATGATTTTGAGAAAGAGTTTCACGACCAGAGTATCGAGCCTACCACAGGACACGGCGAGACAGACTTAAACAAAGAAACAAAGGCACACGACCTGACACAACGAGGCACGCTCGGAAAAGACTCGAAGCCGAAAACAAGACCGACAAATCAAAAGACACGACACGGACGTGTTTGAAAACAAAAGATCTTAAGGAGCCAATCCTTCCGGGCAGGTTCCCCACCCTCTCTGATTTGTGTGATCCTCACGCCACTCGGCCCTCGAGCTCGGTTTTTCTCACAAAACCCTTTTTGCTCACTTTTTCTCTCAACTTACACCTCTCTATTCTTTATTCTCTCATTTTTCATCCCTCCCCAGAGTGGTTGATGGATAAGTGAGAGGTTACGGGTTCACGCCCGATACAGCTAGCTCGCAGCCACTTCTTCTGGTAGATAGGGTGCCTCTCGGGCAAGTGTGTTGGCAGGGGAAGGACAGAAGACCTGACTCAACTGTGCCCCTAGTTCGTCACTTTGACCATTTTTGTTTTCTTTCTAAAACAGTTTCGATCAAAATGAAGATCAGATTAGCGCGCTTGTTCGATTTTTGATTTGAAATCATGCAAGTCAGGCTGTAAGCACTGAAAATTTTCCTTTTTAGGTCCAAACATGGCCCAATTGAAAATGAAATAGTTTTTCCAAAAACAGTCAACCTCAGTAAAAATTTTCAAAAACTATTTTTGCAAACAGTCAGTGCTGGATAAGCACGGAACTTACCCTCGAGATGCGCAAACTCGGATCGGGGGTAATGGAGAATTGCCCCTTGCTTAAGGGAGGGGCAAGGCAACGGAAAGTTGCCCCTAGTTTGGGCGACAACTTAGGGCAACATGTGGCGATACATGGCAACGGAAAGTTGCCCCTTGTTTAGATGATGCCGCAGCATGTTATAAACCAGTCCTCGTTGATGACGATCAGACCCTCGGACGCGGAGGAGTTGAAGACGGTCTGAATCAATATGTGGACACAGTCACCTGGAAGGTGTTGGTGGCTGGGCTTCAAGAGGAAGTTACTCATGGAGTTCCAGATTGTTACAATCGAAATATCAGATTCGGAGGAGGCATAAATGATCAAAACCATGACATGGACTGAAACGCTATGGAAGCGTTGGGGGCTGGACTTCAGGATGAAGTTGCCTACGTATCCCAGACATGGGAATCAAGCCTTACGTAGTTCCGGTTAAGGTACACTCGGGTATTTTAACCTTCACTATTTTTAGGCTCTCACTTTTGCCAAGGCGCCCAATGCGGGTTTTCGACCTTGCGAGCTTTATTCTTCTTTCTTTTCAAAATTTTTTTTATTTTTTTCATTTTTTTTTTTTGCTATTCTTTTGCGTTTTTCTTTTCTTTTCCTTGTATTTTTTGTCTTTTTTCCTTTTTTGTATTTTGCTTTTTTTTGTATTTTTCTCTTGCTCTAACTTTTGCCTGGGTCGCCCTTCCGGGTTTTCGGCCCAGCGAGCCTCTCAAAGGGTAAAAGTGTAACAAGTCCTTGCCAAATGGTTTTGAGATTGAAGCCCCCTGTATCCAGGAGAGTGGCTGTGGTATTGATTTGCAGGAGGATCCACCTTTTGGCTCTTCGAGCGCATCGGATATTTTTTGCCCCTAATTCGAGGGGTGCTTCTGATCTAGCTTTGCAAGCTTCTTCTGATGAGGTCTGATCTTCTTGACTTGACTTTGGTGCCTCTTGCTCGAGGGCTGCTTCAAACAGGGCCCCACAGGCGTTTGACTGCTTGGACATTCTGAACGGATTCCTGGTTCGGAACAGATAGATGGAACCTTGAGGCTGAGAGCGATCCTAGGCTGCACAATCTCAAGAGCGATTCCACACAGGTCTTCACAGGACCGCGCAAAATATTTTTTTTGAATTTTTGAAAGTTTTTAAGAAGGCGACGAATCGCTCACGCTGAAGATGGTGTGGAACCAATCTGGATCAAAGCTAGGGTCCTTCTCAGTACTCATGCTGACAAGTATGATTTCATTCATTAAAAGCTCAACGTGCTCCTCTTTCTCTAAATTTCGATCAAAGTTTTGCAAAACCCGAGGAATTCCTTCCTCTTCGTTTTTATCACCGCAGTGTTTAAAGAAGGTTTTGAAAAACTTAGGTCACTACAACGAATTCAAGGCACAAGAGAGTAGGTAGAAGGTACTGTCGTTCCATTCACATCTTCTGGCACAATTAGCTCAATCTGAAAGCAAGCATAAAAAAAACGGGATAGCCGCAGCTGTTTCATTCCAAAATCCTGATTGCAACCGGCTCCTTAACTGAGACAGACTCAAAAGGAAAAACAAATGATTACAAGACAAAATGGTGTTTGGGGCAACAACCCCGAAATCACCTGGTATTCTATTCAAGAGGGATTGACTCATTACAATTAGACAGACCCTTAAGCAAAAGGAATGTCTCCAAACAATGAGACAGGCTCAAGACAAAACAAAAGACTGACTCGACACCCAAGTCAGATTTTACAAAACTAATATTGGTCGATGCTCAAAAATGCGTGCCAAACGCCGCATCCAAAATGTTCCTAAAACTGCCCGCAGGCGGTTCACCTTCTGATCACATACTCGCGGTATCTGTGTCCTCGATATCTGTGCCCTCATATTCCAAGAACTCTGTAGTGACTGATTTGGCCGAGGTAGGCGGGAGGATAACCTTGTTATCGATCAAATCCTGCACCTCATGACGGAGGCGGAAGCAATTGTCGGTACTGTGACCGGTCTGCTGATGGTACGCACAGTACTGAGTGGCATCATGGCCTGCTGGAAGGGGCTTGGGGAGCGGCCTAGGATCGAGGGGTGTAAGATGCCCCTTTTTGGCCAAGATCAGAAGTGCCCTAGACAAAGGCATGTAGAGAGGATGGAAGGCCCTGCGCCCCCGGGGCAGGTATTTTGGGGCCTGAGCACTCTTGCTAGATGAACTAGCGAACGGGTCAGCGGGTGCGGCTTTGAGTTTCTGACTCTTCCCTGGTGCAAGATTGGGAATGGGAGAAGCTACCTTGGCATGACGGGGCCTGTCCCGATTTTCTGATTGACTGAAACTGCCCTCAGGCGGAGTGGGGAAAGCATCGTCCACAGCTTTTGTCGTAACTGCGGATATCTGTTGCTTGTTCATTCCCCCGGCTTTCAAAGCCTCTACTGCCCACAGCAGTTGTTCGATGGGATCGGCATCTGCCTTCACTTTGTCTTTACCTCTGGCCTCAGCCGGGTTGAGAGTTTGGGTGGATATCGGTGCATCACTGTTGTATGTGGAGGCCATCTCTGGCTGATTAAGCTCAATCACAATCCGCCCCAGTAGCGGGGGTTCTTGGGGTTCGAAATTTCCGGCATACGGTGCAACCGGTGGCAAGGCTGACATTCCGTAAGCGAGATCCGCCACGGACCTCTGAAGATCACCTATCATCCCCATTAACTCGAATGTAGTGGGCTCGCGAGCCTGATAGAACTGGGGGGTCCAGATTGGGTGTGCAGCGGGCGACCTGGGCGGATGCGTCATATCAACAGTAGCATCATTCTGTGGGATGGTTTCCTGACTCAACGCGGCCGTCATGACCACAATCTCTTCAGAGTTCTGCATCATGTTCAGTCCTGCCTCAGCAAAGGGGGAGACGCTAACTGTTCTGGGTCAACTCACTGAATCTCTGAACTGAAACGGAAAACAAGCAGTATTTCAGCCCCAAACAGATCAAACACGGGTGTAGCCAGACAACTGCTCTCTACTACTGAACACTATTCCCCGGAGTCATTATCAAAACTGAACTAATACCCGCAGACACGGCTAATTCTCAACAACACTGATACTGGTGCCCTCGGGCCGGGTACCCAAACTCGCAAACTGATATGTACGTTCCCTGCAGAGTTACACTCTAAAGCACATAGCAGATAGATGAGAACCAAAACACCCCTATATTGGGGTAGGGTTTCCCTGTCCTATTTTGTCAGGAACTAGGGTTTCACTATGCACGCAGCGGTCTCAAACAACCTAATATCGGGTGAGCAACCTGTCCTAGTTTGGAATGGTCACTACGGATTTCGATATGCACTAGGTCGAATGGTCGAAAAGGGTGCCCCGGTAAAACCGGGGTTTGTGTTCCCATACTGGCAGAGCCCGCAACCGGTCAGCCTTATGGACATGCCTTGACAAGACAAGCCTCCAGCAAACCGCTCAGGAGTAGCAGATGGCCAACACGGTGTCCTAGGCGCACCAATGCACATGCAATGCAAAGAGACACATAAACATAATCAAAAATAGGATATCACGAGTTCAAGTCAAGCTCTCTAAACTCCCCAGCGGAGTCGCCAGAAACTGTAGACGCGCCCGTGGGGCTTCACTCTACAGTTCGGACTCCCTTTTGTTGCGGTTCTAAATCTGAACCAAAGAGTCCAAATCCGGCAAATCGTTTGAAGAAAAACAGATTTTGAAAAGAAGTGCCAAACATGGACTGCTTTGCCAGATTACAGAGTCGCCACCTAAATATTTTAAAATGGGAAATTTAGGAAACCCTGACTCGGTGCCGAAGGCCACATGTCCGTCATCACCAAAGTGGTCTTGGCTCGGGAGCTTGGGTACGATCGGGGGAAGGTCAACTATGAGCACCCCCTTTCGCCCGGTCCGAAGACCGGCCTCTACTAACCGTGATATCCGATTTTGAAAACGTTATGTATTCTTATTCCAATTGTTAGCCTAGAATTTACTATGTGATGCGCACAACACAAAAGTATAGACTAGATTGCCTAATTTGGAAATAAACATTGCATATCCGTTTTGTCTCAAAAAACGTGTTGGTTTTTGTGCTACTCACAAGTAGGCTAAAATTCGGATTTCAACGAGTTGTTCCAACTCAGGCAATCTAACCTCCACCCACAGGCATTCAAATAGTTTATCATGTAAGCACTTAGCCGCATGGCAAGCATACTGTCATGGTAAACATTCACACGCATGCGATATGCTAAAGCCATAAAAACTTACATCGTACTCCGTGCCAAACAGTAAACTAGTTAGCAAACATGCATGACCTAGTTCATGTTGAGTGGCTAATGCAACACAAGCATAGATGCAATCTAGAGTAGGCTCGGCTAACCCTAAACATGACATGTGAAATGCGCGAGTAGCATGTATTCAATTTGAATTGAAAATTGCAATGCAGTTTGTATGATGCACCGAGCCCGATGCATGTAAACAAATGCATGAATGCATGCATGCGTTGTATAAGGTATGCTGATTTAAATGTGCCCTAATCTACCAACATAAGCGGGTAAATAAAAGGGAGAAAGAAATGGGGGTTGGAAGACATGCACACACCCACGCACACTTATTACATTTTTGCCCTCACTCGGAGGGACCGAATAATAATACAGTCCAAAGAATAAATGAATAAATAAATTATTACAAATTCTAATTACTAAAATTAAAGCAAATAAATAAATGAATGCAATTGGGGCCTCACCCTGCCTTGAGGCGCGCGAATGATGCATGCTCGATCCGACTTGCCCGGAAAACCCGTGTCGTGGCATTGCTGCTTCTGTTTTTAACTGCCCTGCTTCTCCAAAAATTCCCAGAGTTTCAGGAAAACCTCCCAAATGATCTGAAATACCCCACCGGCTGGGGGAAGATCTCATCGGCTGCTGAGATTGACCACCGGCTGCATGTGGAGTTTATCGGCACAAAAACAGTGCCGGTCGGCACAATATACTGCCGACCGGCAGAAATTCCCTGCAGCAGACAGTTTGACAGCAGCAGCAAGACAGCAATGCATGGCATGGGTTTTGGGGGACATGTAAGCATGGTCATTGCCTCCTATCATGCTTGGGGACTCAAGGAGGCAAGACCCTTGGTTCTTGGGCCACCAATGGTGTATTTTGATACATGATAGCCCTAAGAACTAAGATTGCATTTTAATGTAAATGCATGCAACACAAGCAAATGAAGTCCAAAGCCTCATCATGTGTTGGTCCAAGGCCTTGGTGACCAAGAATTGAGGTGAGTTTGCACCACTTGAAGTGTGAACCCCTCTCAATCCTATGCTTGGCTTGACAATCCCCAAGCCAAGCCATGGAATGCATGAATGCAACAAGGCCCAAATGCAATGCAACTTATCATGTTAAGCATGCAAAGAGCTAAAGTATGCAAGTCACAAATGTCATGCAACATGGACCAATTGAGCATGGAACTAGCATACATTCAAGGCCTCATTGATCAAATATGCAACAACCGAGATACAAACATGCAATAATGGACTTAAGCCATAGAGGGCAGCCCTCAAACTCCCCTAAAATAGTGACAAATCATGCCTCAAAACAAGAGCAAGATGCCGCACAAGCATGCAAGCCATAAGGCATAAGGCTAAGGCATAAAGTGGGACATTGAACCACCACTTAACAAGATTAAACATGGCACATGTTAGGCAACCAAAACAGGTTTTTATCATGCAAAAAGGCACCCAAATCCCTCATGTGGCAGCCCCAAAACAATCCCAAGAGCATAAATGCACACAATACACATTTTAAAGCATAAAGGACACACCTTTAAAGCATGAAGAGAGATGACAAATCTAGACATGTGAGCATGGATTAAGGTCTGAAATGGCATGCCAAATGATCCCAAATGCTCTAAATAGGCTAACGAATGTATACACATGGGCTATATGCTTGAGGTCAACACACCATCATGCAAAGTAACCATAATAACCATGCCAAATATGATCAAAACAGTGGCTCACAGCCCTAGAACATGGCAAAATGATGCTATTATCCCCATGAAATCAAACTAAAACATGCAAGTATTAAGGCTTAGACATGTGGCACACTTTTAAGCATAAAAGAACATTTCAAAGCAAGTATGAGAGGCATGCTAAGGACCATAAATACGACCAAAAACAGAGGTATAACATGTCATATTGAGCACAAATATACTCTGAAATGAAGCCAAAACTCACCATACACACATGCTATTCTTTAAGCCCAAAACAAAGGCAAACAAAGAACCAAGGGGAGAGGGGTGTCCCCCCCCTATATGTGACCTAAAATCATCTTCCCCACCACTGAAAACCCACTGGTTTTCAGTGGTGAGAAGGCCAAAAACACCAAGCAAACAAGGTCTAAGATAAAGGTCACCAAAATAGCCAAATAAGGCCTAAAAGGGTGAGCCTTTGTTCAAACCACAAAATGACCTTAATGAAGGTTCAAGAACAAGTGAAAACAAGATTTTTTATCTTAAACACAAGTCCAAAAACACAAAGCAAGGAGGGTAGAAAGAGGTTGCAAGAATGGGGAATATAAAGTAAAGTGTTTACCCTTGAAGATCCTTTGAAGAACAAAGGTTCCAGCCACTCCTCAGTGATCAAAACCAGCTCAAAACCAACACAAACAACCTCCCAAGTCTCTCAATCTCGAGCTAAGGTGTAAAGGTGTGTGTAATGGTGCAAAAATGAGGTAAAACTACACTTTTTGGCCTAAAATCACACACACAAGAGGAGAGAGATGGAGATATAGATATATGGCAGAGATATATGTATAATGCTCTGGTTCTTGCTCTCAAAAGGCTAACCTTGAGCCAAGAGGAAGAGCTCTCCTCTTATAGGCAAGGAAAACTTAGCCACTAAGCAAGCCAAGGGCTCATCCCTCCATACACGTGTATGGAGGGGAGCAAAACACTTTACAGCTGCAAGAAAATATCTGATAAAGCAAGTGCACAGTGCTCGGCCGGCAAAGAGTACCATTTTGGAAAAAAACAGTGCCGGTCGGCACAAAAGAGTGCCGGTCGGCACAATAAGGTGCCGATAGAAGCTTCAGCCAGCCGGTGGCCTCTAGCCCCAGCCGGTGGTGTGTAGGGATGCCTCATAAGGCATTCCATGCCCTTTCATGGCAAAACACAAGTGTTTGGTGCAAAACCAAACACAACTGGTCGAGTTCGGGGATCCTGAGGCAGGGCGCGCGCAACCGAGAACTCCGGGAACTCCAAACGAACACAAACATAGATAATCACCGAGTGTTCGAGCGGTGACATCCAAGTCTTGAGGACGGTCAAAAATGGGGTGTCTACAGCTTGCCGGGCTTGTATGCCTCAAGTATGTGAATGTGTAGCTTGTGTTTCTTGCATCATTTCGGTGGTTTGGAACCATTCAGCATGCTATTTCAGTCCCTTAGACATGCTTGAATGATTGCCTTGCATGCCTCTTTGAAGTTTTGAAAGCATATGTTGTATGCCTAATGATTTGGTCATTGTGTGTGCCTTGCTCTAGAGCCACTTAGATGCCATCTAGGAGGTCCCTTTTGTATGGTCTAGGGCTGCCTTAGACCTGTTTTAAGCCTTCTTGGCCTTGTGAGGCTTGGTTGGCTTAGCCATGGTTTAGGTCTCCTTTGGCTTGCCTTGGATGCTTGGACCATTTGTTGCATGCTTAGTCTATTTTGTTGCTTGGTTTGGCACCATGTCCAACATGATTTTAAAGCTTATATATGCATGTTAATATGTCCATGTTAGCCTCTTTTAAGTGTTCTTAAGAGTTGCTTGTTTATGCCTAAGTGTTGGATTATGTATGCTTGCATGTGTGCATGTATTGCATATATCTTAGCCTTCACTTCTATGGCATTTGGCCACTGATTTTAGGTTTATTTAGAGCTGCCTAATCTATGTGCAAGTCCATCCTCTTGTTGCTTGCATATGCTCCTTGAGTGTTGTAATGTATTGGTAAGTAAATGCATGTTAGGACTAACACGATTGAATGAAGTCACATGCTTGTTTGCATGCTTGGACATCCACATTACACCTTGCATACTTGATGGTTGACATTGGTGTTTCATGCCTTGTATGTTTGTTAGCTTGTATGCTCCTTTGCATTGGCATGATTGCATCTCATAAACATGCATGCTCTACCTCTTGACCAAGTCATGATAGAGGCTTAGCACCCTTGTGTGTTTGTTTGGTTTGCATGCATTTGAAATAGAAGTTGCACGTTTGGTTCTTTGGGCCATCATGCATGGAAATGCGTGATTGGTGGCCCGAGAATCGAGGCACATGCCCCTTTGAGTCACAAATATGATAAGGGGCATGATTGGTGCACACATTGTTGGAATTACATTGCCATGCAAGTTTTTGCCCTCTGCTGCTGTGAGTTGCAGATTCTGCAGACATTCAGTGCCGGCCGGCAGTATTTAGTGCCGACCGGCAGTCTATTGATGGCTGATGGATGAATTTTGTGCCGGTGACCTCATGCTGATGCCGGTGGAAGTCCTACTCAGCCGATGATGTCCCTCAATGTCCTGGGAGGCACTCCTAAGACTTTGGCAGTCTTCTAAGATGCAAAGCAGGGAAAACAGAGGTAACCTAAGCATGGCAGTGCAATTCCGAGCAAGTCCCGAGCATGCGTTGCATCCGGCCCTCATCTCGAGGCGGTTTACTGCTTTAATTAGATTAATTAATTTATTTGATTAATTTAGTTGGACTGTAATATTTTAATTAGTTTGCGTGGTTAATTAATCTGTATTATTATTTTGGTCCCTCCGAGTGGGGGCAAATTTGTAATAAGTGTGGGTGAGTGGTTTGTATGTCTTCCAACCCCCACTTCTTTCTTCCCTTTTATTTACCTGCTTATGATGGTAGATTAGGGCACGTCTATTTTAGCATACCTTATGCAATGCATGCGTGCATCCATGCATTTGTCTAAACATGCACCGGGCTCGGTACATCATACAAACTGCATTGTACTCTAAATTCCAACTTGAATACGTGCATCAAATGATTGCATTTCACGTGCCATTTTAGGGTTAGCCGAGTCTACTCTAAATTGCATCCTTGCCTGTGTTGCATTAGCCACTTAACACGATCTAGGGACATGCATGTCTGCTAATTAGTTTCTTGTTTTGGCACGGAGTACGATGTAAGTATTTTACACTTTAGCATACCACATGCGTGTGAATGTTGCCATGACAGTATGCTTACCATGCGGCTAAGTGCTTATGTGAGATAAACTGTTTGAATGCCTGTGGGTGGAGGTTGGGTTGCTTGAGTTGGAAAACTCATTGAAATCCGTGTTTTAGCCTACTTGCGAGTAGCAAATTCCGAAGCATTTTCAAAACGAACGGATATGCAATATTGATTTCCAAATTAGGCAATCTAGTCTATACTTGTATGCTGTGCGCATAACATAGTAATTCTAGGCTAATAATTGGATTAAGAGCATGTAATGTTTTCAAAATCGGATATCACGGTTAGTAGAGGCCGGTCTTCGAACCGGGCGAAAGGGGGTGCTCATAGCTGACCTTCCCCGATCATACCCAAGCTCCCGAGCCAAGACTACTTTGGTTATGACGGACACGTGGCCTTTGGCACCGAGTCAGGGTTTCCTAAATTTCCCATTTTAAAAAATATTTAGGTGGTGACTCTGTAATCTGGCAAAGCAGTCCATGTTTGGCACTACCTTTCAAAAAATCTGTTTTTCTTCAAAACGATTTGCCAGAGTTGGACTCTTTGGTTCAAGATTTAGAACCACAAGCAAAAAAGGGGAGTCCGAACTGTAGTAGCATCAAGGCCCCCCACGCGGGTGCTGTTACACGTTATACCGAGTCTATTGTGTCAAGGCTTGTCTTACATCAATTCATGATATTTTGATGAACCTTGAAGTGTCTCTACTTCCCTTCTTGAATTTACTTCATGATAGGAGGGAGGGGTGATTGTTTATTCATTGCATTTATTGATCATTGTCCAAATTGTATCCAAGATCATCAAGCAATCAACTTGCTAATTGATGGTTTTGGAGATGATTCCAACCCTCTCTTGAGTATTTTTATGATAGAGAAGGGTAAAAAAACAGACAAACATGGTTAGGAATACCCTATCTGCACTGTTTCACCTCAGGTACAAAAAACAGATTTCCACAGTAAAACAAAGTATTGAATCTATTTGGGGCTCGATTGAGTCGCGTTTTGAGGTCAGCAAGGCTCCAATAAATTGCCAAACAATACACTTTTGGTCGAAAGCAGTAATTAGGAGTGAAACAAAACAAATCCCAGCAAGGTAGACAGAATAATTCCTGAGGAGCATCGAGCAATCATTGCATATTATTATTGTAATAAATTAGACAGCCCCTTTCATTTATTATTCATTCGGCTTTGTAATAATTATTTGTTCGGACATTTGGACATTCAGACCCTCCTTCATGAGGACAAATATGTAATAAGTTGTATGTCTTCCAACCCCCATTCTTTCTCCCTTTTATTTCACTACTTATGATGGTTGGGTTAGGGACATCATGTTTAATTAGCATTTTCCATGATTTGCATCCATTCGTTTACTCGCATAAAAGTTTGGCTCATCATGTTATTCAAATGTCAACTTCAAACTCCTTACTTGCATACATGCGCTATCGCATGCCTTGAATTGACTCATATGCTATACTAGTAGCCGAATCTTAATTGCACGTTGCTTGTGTTGCATTAGTCATTAAATTAGGATCATGCATTTTTTTTTCTAACTGTCTGCTTTCTTTTTGGACTCGCCTTCGGACATTAAGGTAAGCTTTTTTTACTTTAGCATATTGCATAAGTGTGAATGGTATTATATCAAACATACTACCATGAGGCTAACTGCTTATTTGATATACCTGTTTGAATGTCTTTAGATGAAAGCTAATCACTTGAATTGGGATACTTTGATTCATGTATATATGAGATCACCATTTTAAGTGATACATATTCAAAACACTTTGTTTTCAAAACAAACATGAAATCAAACATTCCAACTTTTCGTGAAATTATTCTATATTTGTATGTTACATATAGAACAAGAGCATATACTGTATATAAAAACCACATCATGATTAGTAGAGGCCGATCTTTGATCGGGTGAGTGGGGTGTTCAATTATTGACCTTCCCCTCTCATGCCTAAGTTCCCGAGCCAAGACACTTTGGTAATGACGGACTAATGGCCTTTGGCATGAGTCATGGGTTTCCTAAATTTCCCAAAATAAATATTTAGGTGGCGACTCTGAAATCTGGAAAAGCAGTCCATTTTTGGCATTTGATTCAAACATCGATTTTCCAAAAGAATTTGCCGGATTTGGACTCTTTTTGTGTTTCCACTGTTTTACATTGCACTTGTGAAATCAAATTCAGAACCAACACAAGTGGAGTCCGAACTGTAAGGGCTATTCATTCTTCCAAAAGGGAGTGCGAAAAGTCGAGCTACACAGCCGCGTGACAGCCATAGAAATGCACAGAGCTGTGTAAATACTGAACATGGTGGAAGGGGACGAATAACTGAAAACAAGGTCGTTTGTTTATTATAAGGTGCAATGCCCATGTTATGATAATAACGTGTAACCTATCCAACACCCTTGTATATATCTTCAGTTTTAATTTTTTTTAAATTGAGTTTTCCACTTTTTGTATTATTTGGTTTTTCGATAATATTATCCAGACTGTAGTTTGGGTTTTACATTTGCAGATGCATCTTACTTAAATGTATGTATGAAGTAATTTATTTGTCATAAGTCTGTTAAAGAAATAAATGAATACGCACGACAACCCAAAAAAAAGTATTCAATTTTCTTTATTGTTTTGTTTTTTTGTTAATTTTGTAATGATTTTTTCGACATAAAAAATCCCACAAATTTGTAAGTGCGTGTATTTTACATGTATATGCACGTTTGATAAACAACTTCTTGTCTACTTTTTGTAACAAGAAAATCCTTTAACTATCCTACATGTCCAATGCGGCGCCCATTGCAAAGATGAACATACTGTCATGTTGTCCGATCTGAGTTAGTAGACTCGAACTTGCGAATTTGCCCCACCCCCCCAAAACAGGCTCCACTTTAGTCATGACGCAGGTAGCGAGATAGCATTGAATCCACACCAAACGCTATAACGAGAGCATTGAACCCACACCAAGTGTTGTGCTAATAACAACTTCAGCCTAACCACCTCACAAACTGCACTACGGATAGTAGATTGGGTGAAGGAGTTTCGCTATTGGAAGCTAAGGTCTTAACCCCCACCTGTTTACCAAGAGCGATATAGCCTTGGGTTTTTATGCACAGCTTCAAAGATGAAAAGAGAAACGGTGCTCAATAATGTACGACCCAACCCCGTTTGTTTGTACAGGTAAGTTAGGTGGGATTGTTAGTGAGGGAATTATTAGTCAGGGGACTGGTACTGATGGGATTAAAAGAAATATTGTTAGTTTGATAACCACTACCCTAGCACAAACAAAATATTTGTGGATTCGCAATACCTTGGGATTATGATACCCTCCATAGATGGGATTAGTAGTCCCCCATGGGAGATGGTATTAGAAAAGCAATCCCTTTGATTTACATGTAGATTTGCTGGTTTGCCCCAGTTAGCCTACTTAATTTAGTTACTGTACTTCCTTAGTAATGAATTTTCTATATCAGCTTGTTTGTACTTATGCCATCGATATGTCCTATACTATACCAAAATAATTTATGCCTCGTTTCATATGCAGCAGTTTTACTATAACAACCTAAAAATCACTAAAAACCATCCAAAAGCCTAATAATATGTATAATAACCAAATTTAATAGTATAATAATATGTATACCAAAGTAAATTATATTTGTACAGTATGACATGGAACCTCTCATTCCTATCTATGAAAACAAAATTAACTATTACTAGTCCACTGGTTATCAGTATCAATAAGTATTTTGTTATAATTCTTTCGCCAATAGTCTCCTTACATCCACAATGGATGTGTTAGTGTATTTGTTAGTGTCAGCGGTTAATTTTTGGCCTATAAAGTTTCTTGTTTGGTGCTGCAGTGCAGCTGCTAAGGGCAACGTTAGTGACCAAAGTTAGTGTCCAATGTTAGATTGTCTGTTAATTGCAGCTAGCGTTTTACCCACTGAGAGAGAGAGAGGAAACTGTTGTGGGGAAGTCCTCCCGGACATCCGGCCGAAAGTTCCCCCAGACACCCCGCCGGAAGTCCACCCCAATGTCCGGACCCTTCAATAAAATTAAAACAAAAAAACCAAAAAAAAAAACAAAAAAAAAAATTTGGGTCTAACAGGTTGACCGGCCAGACACCGGCTCGTAAACTGCAATTTTTTTTTTTTTGGGCTTTTTTACTTGTTCGGATTTTTTTTCCCGCCTTCAAATTTTTTATTAAATGAAATTAATTATTTACTTTATTTATTAAATATATATATGTATAGTTTTTGTAAGACACAGACCTTAATACACCCCTTAACGCATCCATTGTATCACCATTCACATAGTACATGTTATGGACTGTCTGGAAAGTGAAATTTTAGCCTACTTTACGCTAGGCCTCGTTTGGGAACATTTTTTTTTTTTTTTTTGTAACTTTTTGGCTAAAATATGATGTTAAAAAAACTAGTATGTTTGGGATGACTTTTTGGTTTTTTACAAAAAGATGTGCAAAAAATATAGAGAAAATGGAATATTTGACTTTTTGGTATAGGTTGTTAGTTTTTTGGTTTTTTTAGTGGTTTTTTAACTTTTTGACTAAAAAAGCCACTTGCCAAATGAGGATTAACAAAAAAAAAAAAAAAAAGCTAAAATAACTAATAAGATAAAATGTCAAATCAAACCTATAATCAGTTCACTTTTTCTCTCACAAACATCATATCGAACTACAAAAAAATCCAATTATCTTCCGAAACACAAATTTTAATCTATAAATATTAAAAAACTAAAATAACCTACTAAAATAGCAACTTCCCATCACCCACAAAATGTATAATGTAGTGTCACGTACGTTTTCGTTTCCCTCCCAAATTTGGAACAAAAACCGAAGTTTGCAGACACAACCTATGAATTCCCATCAAGGAAATACTATTCATCATGACCCACCGGTCGTAGCCTTTCTAATCTCACCAACTCATTTCCATTTCTCACATAGAATTTCAGTCACTTGATCTCCCTCCTTCTCTCTCCATTTGGGTTTTACTGTCCATCTCTACTCTCTCTTTTTCTTTCTCTCTCTCTTTGTGTCTCTCTGTCTCTCTATTTCGAGTACGCCAGCTCGCTGACGGTGACACTCACCATTTTCTCTGGTATGTGCCAGTTTGTCTATTTTTGCTTTGGGAGCACATTATTATTATGACTCTGTTGTGTTGCACTCGTACGATGCATATTTTTGTAAACTATTATACTGTTCGCTATTAGTTCGTTGAAACCATACGTGCAATTAGGTACATGAAATACATGGGTGACAAACTAATATTGTAATTGACGAGTTCCATAGTGATTATAACTGCTGCGTGAACGGTGTTGGTTAGCAGTGTAGACGGTTTTTTATTTCTTTGCATGAATGTAAATTGGGTGTGGCTGCTCTTGGGTTGAATGTCTGATGTGGCCCTGCTTGAAGTGTGCATATTGTTTGTTTGTTTCTATCTTCGTTGCAAGATTTCCTATTGGTTGTTTGTCTAAAAGCCTTCGTGAAGGTGGTACCAAATGACTAGGCATTCTCGTCGGTGCAAACGAAGTTGTAGTCATATTATGGTGTTTTGCTTTCATACTTGTTGCACTTCAACTTCTTTATTGGTGTAATGTCATGCCAATTTTCTGTATTGATGTTGCTTCATGCAATTTTTGGTGTTACTAACTAACCTCATGCACTAACCCAGATAGACTACGTCCAGGAACGGAGGCACGTCCGGCCCAGGGGGGGTATCATGCCCCTAACGTTTTTGGATAACTCTACCTTTGTCATCAACAACTATTAACAGGAACGTAAACCTTTCTACACTAGTTTGAAAAATTGTCTATCATAACATTTGTTGGCCTTTTGTGTGAAAATGTGTAAAATTTGGGAAATTATGCATGTTTTTCGCATTTGGCTTCGACCAAAATTGTCAGAGTGACCCCCCACATGTTGAAGCGCTTGTATGACTCTCGTCGTAACTCCGTTTCGCCCGATGTTTGCGTCATTGGATTATGGTATAATGGCATAGTTTTCATTCCGGGCCCCGCAGGCCTTCATTAAATCAAAATTTGTAATACCACCAGACCACATCAATTTTGGAACATAAAAATATTTTTTCCTGTCTGTAAAGACTTTAAAATTTTCATATATAAACTCATGTGTTCATACCCTCGCATCTCCCTGCATGTCTAACCCCAATTAATGTCATGTTTGCGTCATTGGATTGACCTCATATCATTTTGCATTACAGCGGGCGTACGCCTTATTCAACCTGTTGTTGCATAAAGTTGGAGCTCTGTGTACTTGGCCACTATTAAGATTTTGTACAATTGATTTATTACTTCATTTTTATTTTTTTTTGGTTGTTGTAATGACAATATTCGTGGCAGCGGAGATGCAATTGATGATGCTCTAGTTTGCCGAGAAAAAAAATTATTACCTACTTGCAAGTAGCCAACCAAAAGACCATGACGCCACTGCCTGGGGCCCCCAATTAGGCTGACAAGTTAGGTGCAGGGGAAAACATTGTAATGTCAATGTACCTCTAGTAATGAGTTCGATCTTTAATTTATGCCTTACTTGCTCAAATAAAGCTTCAGCATTATATGTGCAAGTATTGAAGTGGTGATTAGTATTTATATGAGATTACCATAAAACGAGTACAAAATATCGCCAATTGATATTCATAAAACAGTGGCATGCAATAGGTTCATAAATTAACGATAACATATCATCATTGAACAATAAACGAAAAGTACAACTCGTAGAATGTAGGTACAACTGAATGATCCGTTCATTGTAAGTTGTACAAAGTGAAATTTGTTTTTTATAATTTGTGATTAACGTTTTTGTGCATCCTTATAAATATTGCGTAAAATAATTATCGAAATTGGCTATGGCGATATGTTAGACAATGCGAAGCAAATATGAGTTTATGTCCTTCAATAATTCATACAATTTGGTTTGCAAGGATATGTTTCTTGTACCTACTGAATTCCACGGGGTCTTCATGTAGGACAAATTGTGGCGGTATGTACTGTAATCGGGAGGTTGTGTGATTTGATTTTCACACCTTTTGGATAGCCTCAATTTTCACCATGAAAGTTATGAATTTTGTCTCATTGATTAAAACTCTATCCATTTCTTATCAGAATATGTGCACATACAGCACATGTCACGTATTCTGCTGAGAGAAATTGTGAAATTAGTAAATTAGTGACTTATACTAAACCACTTTAGTTAATAATTTTCTGTCACAACGGCAAACAACATTAGCAATTTTACCAAAATGACACAACTTTTGAAATGACAAGTCAAAATTGACTAGCTTTAAATTAACCGAAGAAAATGATAGAATGCACAAAATGTACATACCACCGATGTAATTTGGCCTTCAATATAATTTCATTTATTTGATATTTGTTACAGGGAAAGGAAAACATTGAAGACAAGTGGTGAAGGTTCACAAACAAAAACGGCTAACAGTATCGATCCCCCTCGTCAAAAGCGGCCAGTTGGACCATTTCTTTTTTACAGGTGCGATCCGTCTCCTTGAAAGCGGCTCCTAGTATGAATCCCTCTCGTCGAAAACAACTGACAGTAATTTGCATAATCGTGCATTACATATTTTGTACTCATAGATTGCGCCTGTGCAAATTTCACTTTGTACTGTCACTACAAAAAATTAAGATTTTATAGACCAAAAATAAGGGCCAAAATTATTTGTTAGGGACCTAATATTGTTGTTGCGAAAAGTGTGATTATTATATTTTTAGGAACGAAAATTGGACATTAGTGATGAATTATTATCTTTTTGGGACCAAATTTTTTTGTCTCACAAAATAAACCATTTTTAGACCAAATTATTTTGTCCCTAAAAGTGTATTTATTAGTGTCATTTTCAAAATTTTGTCGGTAAAAGCCTTATTTTTTACTTTTCAAGACAACTTTTTAGTGACTATCCTCATGATGATAGAAATTGGTCCCTAAATGGCAATGGTTGCGATATGTGTATAGAAATGTATATATATATATTCATATCTAACATATACTTAAGCCGAAATTGACAATGGTTGTAGCCAGCAACAATTCAAGGAAATATAAGAAGCAAACAATCCCGGAGCCAAAATGGTTAGTGTGTAGACATGTACTAAGTAGAGTACAGTGATAGAAACACGTGACTACTGTGATAGTAAAGTATGGACTTCTATTCCACGGTCACACTAGTCATGTGCTTTTACTGTGTCACATTCAGTGATTTCCAGCAATTATACACGGCATTTTGCATGTTCTTATAAACTCCGATTATTTGTAAAAGTCCATGTCCGTTTTTATTTGTATGTGCAATCATATGTAAATATCACAAAATGCGCACACATTACAAGTGGTACAACTTGTAGTGACAACTATTTTGGACTTATAGTTGTTATTTGTCCTGTATGTATGTCACTTTGGTGTAACACTTACAGAGCAGAAAAGATATTGGGGAAAGGTGGAAGAAACTCCTCTGTGATGAGAAGAAGAGATTTCAGGACATGGCTAAGGCAAGTGCCAAGTGTAGACACCCCATTTTTGACCGACCTTAAGACTCAGACGTCATCGATTGAGTGCTCGGTGATGGTGCATGCTGTGCTCATTTCGAGGTTTCAGAGTTTTTGGCTGAGAGCCTTGCCTCCGGGCCTCTGAACTCTTTGTGCTTCGGCTCGGTTTGCGGACCAAGCCTTATTTTCCTTGCCTGAGGGAGGGAGAGGTCTTGTAGACCACTCTTTTGTGGTCGTAGACCACTTTTTGTGGCCGTAGGCCACTTTTCCCGTTTGGAGACCAGTTTTTAGTTTTTGGAGCCTTCGGCCGCGCGCCTTGTCTCGGGACTGCTTAACGTTCTCCATTTGGCGTGATTTTTGAACCACACCTTGTTTCCTTGACCTAGAGGGTGTGGTTTGGGAGACCACTTTTGTGGTCATAAACCATTTTTGGTGCTTGTCAGCTAGTTTTCGAGGCTCCCGGCTGCGCGCTTTGCCTCCCGAACTTTCGTCTTGCATCCGTCTTGGTTTGTTTTTGGTACAAACCTTGTTTTCCTTGTTTGGAAGGTGGTACAAGGGTGGGAGACCAGTATTTCCCCTTAGAGACCACTTTTCCTCCTGCAAGCCAGTTTTCTGGTTTGACAACTGGTCTCCCTGATCTTTAAACCATCAAAAGTGGTTGGCCACCACACCATTTGCTTGTTTTCATCCTTTGGACCCTATCCTACCATGGCCGACCAGTTGTTACTCTAGGAGACCACTTAAAGTGGTCGGCCGACCACCTAAGTAGCTAGCTGACCAATTTATGTGGTCAGCTGCTTTTTGTCACCTTTTTGGAGATATTTTCCTCCAGCTGTGCTGGAGGGCACTGGGACCATCCTCCATATATGGAGGGATGGCCTTGGCCCTTAGCTTCTTGGAGAAGCTTTGGCTTTTTGTTTCTATAAGAGGAAGGCTCCTCCTCCCTCCTCTAGGTTCAGAAAAAATTGCCTCAAGAGTTATACATATAGCTTTGTCTCTATATTACTCTTGTTCTTGATTTTGTGCCTTAAAAGTGTAAATTTGTCATACTTTTGTACACAAATACACACTCAAACACCTTGCTTGTGTTGTTGAGGCTTCTTAAGGTTGTTTTTGAAGTTCTTAGGCTGGTTTGAGCTCAAAGAGGTTGCTGAAGTTGCAGTAGTAAAGAAGGTCTTCAAGGGTGAGTTTCTAACCCTTAAAACCCCCATTCTTGCTTAAGATTTTGGACCCTTTTTAATGTTATTTTAAGCTTAACTCTAAACTGGAAAAAGTTCTGTTTTTGTGTGCTTAAAAAGTTTGATTCAGGTCACTTTTTCGTTTGGGGTGATCTACCCCCTCTTAGGCCTTGTTAGGCCTTATTTTGAGCCATCCCTTTAGGCCCTTGTTGTAGCCTTTGCATGACCTTTCTACCACTGAAATACGAAGGATTTTTAGTGGTGGAAAGGTGGTTTTGGGGTCTTAAAGAGGAGAGGGTCATCCCCTCTCGTTGTATTTTGAATACTTGCCATATATGCCTCATGTTTGAGCATGTGTTTTAAGCTTGTATTGGCTTGTTCTTAGCATGTATTTGTGGTTATTTTGCTGAGGCTTACCACTATTTTTTCTTGGTTTGGTCATCCCTTGCATGTATAATACACTTGTAGGGTAAATCTTACAAACTAGCTTTGTGTGTCTCATGTTTGAGCATGTCTTTCTAGCTTGTTTTGATGCCATCTCAGTAGATTTTTGGTGTTGTTTTAACATGCCTTAGATATGTTTTGGGTTGGTTTAGTTGGCTCTTGCATGCCTAATACAATTGTAGTGTAAATCACACAAACTAGTCTTGTATGCTTCATGAAGTAGCATGTTATTCTAGCTTGTTTTCTTTCCATTTCAGCATGTTTTTGGTGATGTTTTGCCATGTCATGACTCTGTTTTGGGTGGGTTTGATTAGCCCTTGCATGCTTCATGCACTTGTAGTGCATTTCCATCAAATAGCCTAACATGCATCACGTTTTAGCATGTCATTCTAGCATGCTTAACTTCCAGAAGCTTTTGTCCATGTTTTAACATGCTTTAGCTCTGATTTGTGTTGTTTTGGCCATGCATGACTTGCTTTGTATAGCCATAGTTCAATCTAACTTGTTAGCTTTGTGCATCAAGTCCACTAGCATGCTTTACTTGGGCTATTTAAATGATTTGGCACCATTTATTATGTGATTTCAGTCTATGTTTCATGCTCATGCACTTGCATTTATCACTCATTCAATGCATTGGAGGGTTGGCCCCTTTATGCCTTAGCATGAACCATTATGTATGCCTTCATGCCTTAGCTTGCGAGCCATCATTTCAATGTATATTTGGAGTTATTTTGCCATGATATAACTCTGATTTTTGTTGCTTAAGTCATTCCATGCTTGGTCTTAATAGGTGTAGTGTAAACCACCTTGTTTGCCTTGCATCCATCATGCCTTATGCCCTTCATGCTAGCTTGTTTTGGCTTCCTTCCAATCATGTTTTAGACTCATTTTGACATGTTCTAGGACTATTTTGGGTTGCCTTGATCACATGCTTCATGTTTTGCATAGTTGTAGTACAAGTGCCTATGCTAGCTTCAAGCTTTGGGCACCATAGCATGCTTCATTTGTGTTGCGTACATGATTTGGCATCACTTAACCTGATATTTCAGAGCTTATAGCATTGCTATGTTCACACTTCATTCACTTTTTAAGTACCTTTGAGTGTTGTGTATTTGTTGCCTAGTTTATGGCTTAGCTTGTATGCTTGCATGCCTTGACCTTTGAGCTCCTAACTTAGCATGTTTTGGTCATTGTCTTGACCTATTTCAACTTTGTCCATGTTTGGTCCATGCATATTTGCCATGTATTGCATGCCTCCTTTATAGTCCTCTTTATTAGCTTTAATGCTTTAAGGACCATTGCATGCCTTACTTGCTTTGTTTGAATGGTTTGGCACCATTTCTTACCTTATTTCAGTGCACTTGATGTTGTTACACTTCTGCATTTATCACTCTTTGAGCACTCTTGAGAGTTGTGCTCTTAGGCTTACTTGGTGGGCCATTACATGTGCATGCTTGTATATGTTTCATGTGCCCTAATTTTATCACCATTGGCCACTGATTCGGGCATGACTGAGGTCTCCCCCCCTTTTGGTTTAAGTCCATTTAGCATATTTATTTACATTTTGTTCGCATGCTTATTGTTCATTACATTAAGTATGCCATCTTACATTGCATTGTGCATGCCATGTGGTTATTTGCATTGTGTACGCCAAGTAGTTTCTTTGCATTGAGTATGCATGTCAATAATCTTGCTAAGTTGCCCTTGTAGCATTGCATTGTATATGCACGCATTAGCATCATTCGTATGTCATTAGCTTTGTTAAGTTGATCATATCACATTGCATTTTATATGCCATGTAGTTTCATGTTTGCATGTTTAAGTTACATTGCATGTTTGCCATGTTATGTCTTACATTGTTGTTTGGAATAGGTGTTAGTCCAAAGACGAGAAATGAGGGACGTTTCATACTTCAAGAGATGAAACGTACCTCAATTCTCGGTCGCCGACGCTCTTGATCTACATGATAGAGTTTTAGGCTTTATGTGTTTACTTGTGCATTCATTTTCATATTGAATTGTGCAACTTCGCCTCTCGGCCATCACACATTGAAATGCGCGATCGGTGGCCCGAGGGTCGAGAACCACACTCCCTTGAGTTCATGACATGATTGGGAAGGTGGTTGTGCACACATATCTTGCAAATACATTGCCATGACCTTTCTTGCTCTCTGTTGCAGCAAATTGCAGTTCAGCAGCAACAACTGATCGGCCAGCCAGAAAAACTAGCTGGCCGACCACTTTTTCTAGCTTTCTGCAAGAAAAGTGGTCGACAGATGGCTAAGGAGACCAAAAGTGGTCGGCCATCCTCCCACAGGTCTCCCAAGATGGAGTTTCAGCTTTCTGGAGCTTGGTGCAAGTTTCTGAGGACAAATGAAAACTGAGGCAAATCGGGGCATCGCATTGGATTTCCAAACGAGGCGACCGGGCTTGCATGCATTCCTCTCCCTCTGAGGCTCCTGATTTATTACTTTCCTTAGCTGCCATGCTTAGATAGCTAGTTTACGCTTTGGTTTGTACTTTAATAGTTAATGCGTTTAGCTATTTCAATTTGTTTTGTAATAATTAGTTAACTAGGATTAGTTAATTAATTGTGTTGTAATAATTAGTTTAATTAGCTTAGATTAGCTAGCTAGCTTCTTATTCGGTCCCTCCGTCGAAAGGGCATATTATTGTAATAAGCATGCGTGTGTGCGATGCATGTCTTCCAACCCCCATTTCTTTCTCCCTTTTACTTAACCGCTTACGATGGTTAGTTTTAGGGCATGTTTCGTTTAGCATACCTTATGCTTGCATGCGTGCATCCATTCATCTGTCTTGCATGCACCGGGCTCGGCGCATCATACTAACTGTATTGTATTTGTATTTCAATTCTAATTTGAATACATGTATCAAGTTGCATTTCGCATAACATGTTAGAATAGCCGAGCCTATTTTAGTAGCATTCTCGCATGTGTTGCATTAGCCATCTTGGCATGAACTAGGATAGTGACTTTTTGACTTTTTGGATTTTTTTGAGGATGCCAAACTTGGCCTAGTTCTCTATTTTAGCTGGGAGTACACTGTGAGTGTTTACGCTTTAGCATACTGCATATGTGTTAATGTTGCCATGAAAGCATGCTTGCCATGAGGCTAACTGCTTATGTGATATAACTGCCTGAATACCTGTGGGTGAAGGTTGGATTACTTGAGTTGGAATAATTCATTAAAATCCCAAATTTAGCCTACTTGCGAGTAGCAAACTTCAAACCATTTTCAAACAAATGAACATGAAATGTTTTGTTCCAAATTAGGCGATCTAGTCTATACTTGTATGTTGTGCGCATCACGTAGTAATTCTAGCTAATTAACCGAAATAAGAGCACATGTGTTTTCAAAAGCAAAATATCATGTTTAGTACAGGCCGATCTTTGATCGGGCGAGCGGTGGTGCTCATTGCATGACCTTCCCCTCTCGTACCCAAGTTCCCGAGCCGAGGCAACTTTGGTGATGACGGACACATGGCCTTAGGCATGAGTCAGGGTTTCCTAAATTCCCCCAAAATAAAATATTTAGGTGGCGACTCTGTATCTGGCAAAGCAGTCCGTGTTTGGCACTTCTTTATTAAAAATTAGTTTTCCAAAACGATTTGCCGGATTTGGACTCTTTGGTAATTTATCGATCTTACATCGCACATTGTAAGATTAGATTCAGAACCGTGACACTTGAGTCCGAACTATAGTAGCTCAGAACTAAACGAGATCCCCGCTGCCCTCCCATCACACCCGCGGATGTCGAGGAGTTCCCGGGAGCACGTCTACAGTTTCTGGCGACTCTGCAGGGGACTTAGAGAACTTGACACGAACTCATGATATCTTGTTTTGATTACACTTATGTGTTTCTTTGCATTGCATTTGCATTGGTGCGCCTAAGTCACCGTGTTCGCCGTCTGCTATTCCTGAACGGTTAGCCTGAGGCTGTGTGCCATAAGGTTGACCGGTTATGGGCTCTGCCACGATGGAAACACAAACCCCGGTTGTTATCAGGGCACCCCTCTTTGACCATTCGACCTAGTGCATATCGGAGTCCATAGCGACTATTCCAAACTAGGACAGGTTGCTTACCTGGTTGTAGGTTGTTTGAAACCGCTATGTGCATAGTGAAACCCTAGCTCCTGACAAAATAGGATCGGGAAACCCTACCCCAACATAGGGGTGTTTTGGCTCTCACTTGTTTATTATGTGCTTTTAGAGTGTGCCTCTACAGGAATGCACGTATTAGTTTGCAAGTCTGGGTATCAGGCCTGAGGGCATCAGTATTTGAGAATCAGTTTTACCTGAGAGTATCAGATTCAGTTTTGGGGCAGTAATTTGGGGAACAGCGATCAGTGGTTGAGAACAGTTATTCCAGCTTGTGTTCATCGAACTGTGTGTTGTCTTCAATTTATCTAGCTCATAACATAGCACACTACACGTTCAGATTGTTTGTTTATTTATTATACTTTATTTATCTTTTTTACAAGGTAGTTTAGCACAATTGCATCCGACCAAGTAGATATTCCCCGAGCACTCTGGGTTAGAGGTCGAAGACTTAATCGATCCAGGGATCTAATAGACGGACAAGCAGTGTTTCTTTCTTTACCCATGGTTGCTAGGCGGAGGTTAAGAAGGCGCAGTGTATCAGTACAGAGGTTGTCAGATCAGCGATTCTTGAACAGTCAGGCTGAGGTCTCAGTTTCTACTGCAGAGTCAGATATACCAGTTGTTCAGTTAGGTCAAGACAATATGGCAGGTTTGGAAGAGATGATACGTTAGCTCCAGGAAAGTATGAAGGCCATGCAGCAGGATGCTGCCCGTCAGGCAGAAGTGTCTGCACGCCAAGCTGAGGTAGTAACCCAACAGGCAAAGTTGATTGCCAGACTACAGCAGCAAACCGGAGCATCTGCTTCGCACACACCTCCCCCTCACCCAGAGTTCCAATACTCGGGGAGACGCCAAATGTCCAGGAAAATACGGACGTTCCGACGGGGCCGGCTTCGCCCCCAATCCTACCCTAGCTATCTAAAGCGCCCACCAACCTAGTGGATTCACCGTTTGAGTTAGAGGTGGATCCAACGGCGTTAAAAGTAAGCAAGCTAGAAAAGTTTTTTAAGAAGTCCCAAGGTGTGAAATCCATTCCAGATATAGAGGATGGATATACCGACTCAGCCGTGACGCTGCCAGACCGGTTTAAAATGCTGCACATCGACTGCTTTGATGGGTCTGAAGATCCTATGGTGCACCTATGGCTGTTTTCAGATATCTTAAGGCCAATGGGCCTCACTAGATTACAGAAGCTTTCTCTGTTTGGCCGGACCCTGTCGGGTGTAGCCGCCATTTGGTATGCCAAACTAGAAGACTCCGTTAAAAAAAGTTGGGAGGAGATGGCTGAGGCCTTCATAGCTCAATACTCCTATAATACACAGATCAAGGTCACAACTCGTGATCTCGAGACCACTAGGCAAGAATCGAAGGAGAACTTCTCTGATTTCGTGACCCGCTGGAGGGCTAAAGCCTCGATGATGACCATTAGGCTCGTTGACAAAGATCATATTCGGATGGTTGTGTGCAACCTCCAGCCCAAACTCATGCAAAAAATGATCGTTCTCCCCCTCCCCACATTTGCAGACTTACATGAGATTGGGGTACATATCGAGGACGCAATGAAACAAGGTCTGATTGACCCTGAAAGAGAACGGCCCAGGAGAACGTTCAACCGCAGTACAAATGCAGGCACAAGCAGTGTTGCAGCTGCCAGATCTTCAGATGTGGGAATGGTTACCACCACCCCTCCCAAAACCCTTGCAGCTACACCCTTTACCGGTGTGTCCGGAAGTAGTTCGCAAATAGCCAGATATGCCCCCAGAGGCCAAAGAACCTTCACCCCACTATACATGCCCTTGTCCAAGGCTTTGGGGGTTTTGATCAAAAAAAGGCACTTGAAGCCCCTAGAGCCACGGCCCTTACCAGAAAAACTTCCTCCTTCCCATAACCCGGCGAAGTATTGCGCCTATCACCAACAGCATGGTCACGATACCAACCAGTGCTTTCGCTTACGTCATGAGATTCAGGATCTCATTGAAAACAGGGTGATTATGCCTCCGGAGAAACCAAATGTCACAACCAACCCTCTCCCACCATATAACCAAGCTCCATCTCCCAAACGCATCAATCTAATCCAAACTGGGGTTGTATCATACGACCCTAGCATATATATCACTTTTTCCCACCTACCCAAGCCGGAGGTGCTCATTCCTAATAGCACTGACTTGTGCATGTTGGACATCTCCCAAACCCAACCAGAATCAGTAGTGGTGACTACCAAAGACAGAGCAAGGATCACTTTGGGAGCAGAGAGGAATGAGGATTCAGACCCTGAGGGATCTATAAGTTTTGAGAATAACCCAGGCAGTTATATCACACCAACTGATCAGCCTAAGCCAAGGGTGGAATTACCAGTGGGGGCAGAGATCTGTGTAGCTCGAGAGGATGGACCTAATCAAGGGCTAGATGACCTGGCGGAACTAGAGGAGGACATTATGAATCTGCAATTCTTTGAAGAACAGGATTCAGGGGACGTGACTGTCAACTGGTTTGACATGGAAGGTCAGCAGAGGTTACTAGGCGGCTCAGCGATGAGTCGGATGTTGTTGAGCAGTCTCAGCCAGAACAAGGTCTGTTAGACATAGGGACATCGGTAGTGGCAGGAATCGCCAGAGATCAGAATGAACTGTCGGAGAGCACCGGTGTTAAGAATTTTGCCCAGAATCAAAACAGCTTCAGTACAGAGGGTGCTGAGCAGCAGGCTACACTGAAACAATTTGAGCAAGAGAAGATCAAAGATCTGGAGAGGGTTAGAAAGGCCAAAGCCCCTGTGGGGACTGAATGTGCTATGAGCACGGGAACAAGATGTGCTGTGCGCACGGGAATAGTTGCAACAGAACCAAATAGTTGCTTATCAATGGTCGACGGAATGTGGTGGGAGGACGACGACCTATGTCTTGCCCACACAGACGAGGATTGGGGGAACAATCAGCTGGATAATACCTGGTATATTGGAGAGGTGGACTACATGACCAAGAGTGGACGGTACTTCAAGCCCCCACGCCTAGATCAACCAGAGGCGTCCGGGAAGGACAGGGAGGCAGAGAAGCAGAAAGAAAGTCACTCGAGGAGGAGGCTGTGTTGAAACAGCTTAAGAAGATACAAGCAGACATCTCCATCTGGGGACTGCTTATGGCCTCAAGAGTTCATAGACAAGCTGTCCTTTTTGTAATGGACAGAGCCAAACTTTCAATCGACACCACGCCTGAGTAGCAGGTAGGGTTGGTTTTTCCGGGAGGAGCTTCCCCGACGCTAACCTTCACTGACAAGGAGCTGCCGCCCGAGGGCGCAAACCACAACAAACCTCTCTACATCTCTGTGGAGTGTAAAGACAAATGGATACCAGTAGTTCTTGTCGATACAAGATCCGCCATCAACGTATGTCCGTCGAGGACGGCATATGCAATCGGGTTGAAGCCCGCAGACTTCGTACCCAGTGCCCAGGTGATTCGGGCATATGACAATACCAGCAGAGAAGTGATGGGGACTGTGCAGGTTCAGAGTCAAGTTGGTCCAGGACAACATGATGTTGACTTTCATGTTTTGGACGTTCCCGCAACCTTCAACTTACTCTTAGGGCGGTCGTGGTTGCACCAAGTGAAGGCAGTCTCTTCCACCCTGCATCAGATGCTGAAATACCCCCATGGGAAGGGGGTGGCTATTGTTTTTGGGAATTCTTCAATTCATCCGCCGCCAGAGGTTTCTACACCAGTTTTGGAAATCGAGCATGGCTCGGAGGATGTGTTCCTATCAGGATTCACCCTAGCTGAGGCTCGGGTTGTACAGAACATATTAGTTATTGACGAAGGGATATATGTCAGTGCACAGTCTGTGTACCTCATGAACAAGCTCCAACACATCCCCGGGATGGGATTAGGGCGCAGTGGCCGGACAGGCGTTGCAACATCGGCCGAAGTGTCGCATAACCCGCATACCTTTGGCCTAGGTTACCTCCCTACCAAAGAGGACTGGGTGAGGAAAGGCAAAGAGATGGCCGAAAGGGCCAGAGCTAAGCAGACCAGAAAACGTTATGAGTTGGTGCACCGGCCCATTCAGGGCACCCTAAACGGACGCTTCATCTGGGAGGGGGAGGACTTTCCATTCTGCGGCTTCCCAGAGCCATGGCTAAACGCAGAGAGGCGACGGTTGCCGGGGTTTGAGATATTCTTTGATTTGAAATTGTCTGGGGATGATGTTGCCGAGGAGCAGACAGACCTACCAGCTAAGGTTGGGCAATGCAGGAAGGAGGATTCCGAGAGCGCAGAGATTCAAATGGGGATAGCACTGGCTTGTCTACTTTCAGATCCTCCGATCGTACATGAGTGCTTGAGGGATAACTTCTCGGTGTCCATAATCGGGAATGAAACGACTGCGAGTCCATCTTCAAACATTCTGGATGCATCCATCACACCCTTCCTCGTCTGGCAATACGAGGAGGGATTCTTATCGAGCAGCACCGGGTCAGGTGGTGAGCTGAAATCTGATTCCACTGAGTCCGTAGAGTCGTAATCAGGTTCAGCTCGTCTGAGTCTGAGTCTGGTATTCTTGGGGGTGACAACCCGAATGCCACAGTCCTGTCTAGGTCGTCTTTTTCTTTTTCCTTTAAGTCTGTTGTAACAAAGGAATCAGACGATGTGGAAGTGATTAATGAGAATTGTGCGGCTGTGGCCTTCGATTACTTTTCTGTGCCTTTGATTTATTGCATTAATCAGGACTTTCAAAATTTCGATGAAAACGACGAGGAAGAAATTCCTCCAGTTTTGAAATTTTTGCTTGATCAAGAGCATGAGAGGTTTGTAAAATTACTGGTTGATGAAATCACCCAAATTAACGTTGGTACTGAGAAGGACCCGCAGCTGGTCCAGATCGGGTCCACGTTGTCTTCAGAGGAGCGCGAGCGCTTAGTCGCTTTGTTAAAAGATTTCAAAGATGTTTTCGCGTGGTCCTACGAAGACATGCCTAGAATCGATCCTAAGATTGTACAGCACCGGATCCCCCTTGACCAAGAGGCCCGACCTGTTAAGCAGAAGCTCAGAAGGATCCGCCCTAATTGGGCTCTCAAGATCAAAGAAGAAGTCACCAAGCAAATTGACGCAAGGTTCCTGCTGGTATCTGAATACCCAACTTGGTTGGCCAACATAGTTCCAGTGCCGAAGAAGGACGGCAGGATTCGGGTATGTGTGGACTTCAGAGATTTGAATAAAGCTAGTCCGAAGGACGACTTTCCTCTGTCGCATATCGATGAGTTAGTGGACTTCATTGCAGGGCATACGCTGCTCTCATTCATGGATGGCTTTTCTGGCTACAATTAGATATTGATGGCACCCGAAAACCGGGAGAAGACTGCTTTCACCACCCCGTGGGGAACCTATTGTTATAGAGTGATGTCATTTGGGCTGAAGAATGCTAGAGCTACATATCAGCGGGCTGCGACCACAATATTGCATGACATGATCCATAAAGAGGTGGAGGTGTACGTGGACGACATGATTGTCAAGTCCAAATAAAGAGAGGGCCACTACACCGCCTTGCAAAAGTTCTTCCAAAGGATCAGGGAGTATCGTTTGCGGCTGAATCCTCAGAAGTGTACATTTGGTGTTACAGTAGGAAAAATGCTGGGGTTCTTGATCACACAAAGGGGCATCGAAGTCGACCCTTCCAAAATCAAGGCCATCTTAGAAATGCCACCACCAAGGACTGAAAAGGAGGTGCGAGGCTTTCTGGGTAAAGTGCAATTCATAAGACGGTTTATTTCTAAATTAACCTTAATTTATGAACCACTCTTTGGTCTCCTGAAGAAAGGAACGAAGTTCCAATGGGACGGCCGATGCCAAGCTGCTTTCGAACAGATTAAGCAATATTTACAGAACCCACCTGTGCTGTCACCGCCTGAGCTGGGGAAACCGTTGATTCTGTACCTTTCAGTGATTGAAACTACAGTGGGCTGCATGCTTGCACAAGAGTCTAAGGACAAAGTGGAGAGAGCTATCTACTACCTGAGCAAGAAAATGCTAGATTACAAGACTTGCTACACTCTGTTGGAGACGGCTTGTTTGGCCTTGGTATGGGCTACCAAGAAGCTGTGGCACTCCTGTTAGCTCACTCCGTAACACTGGTTTCAAGATTAGATCCTGTAGACACCCCATTTTTGACCGTCCTCAAGACTCGGACGTCACCGTTGGAACACTCGGTGATTATCCATGTTTACGTTCGTTTGGAGTTCCCGGAGTTCTCGGCTCGCGCGCCTTGCCTCAGGACTTCCGAACTCGACCGTTTTGTGTTTGGTTTTGCACCAAACACTTGTGTTTTGCCTTGGAAGGGCAGGGAATGCTTTGTGAGGCATCCCCACACACCACCGGCACTGGCTAGAGGCCACCGGCTGGCTGGTGTTTCCATCGGCACTTTATTGTGCCGACCGGCACTCTTTTGTGCCGACCGGCACTAAGTTTTGCCAAAATGGCACTCTTTGCCGGCCGGACACTGTGCAGTTGCTTTATGAGATATTTTCAGACAGCTGTATAGTTTTGGTTCCCCTTCTTACACGTGTATGGAGGGATGACCCTCTTAGTTAGCTTAGCTTGTAAGCTTTGCAAGCTTTGCTTGCCTATAAGAGGACCACTCCTCTTCTTGGCTTAGGGTTACAAAATTTTAGACATTTTTAGACAGACCAAGCTCTGGTTTTTAGGGTTAGGATAGATACACATCCTATCTCTCTTCTTCCCTCTTGTTTTGTACACTAGGTGTTTGTGTCATACTTTTGCTCACCAACACCTAGTGTTTCACCTTCCTTGAGTTCTTGAGGGTCCAGAGGTTTGTTTTGGAGCTTTGGAACTGGTTTGGTGCTCAAGGAAACCAACACATCCCCATTGTTGAAGAAGGCTACAAGGGTAAGAATTTACTCTCTTTTTACCCCATTTTTGTACCTTGTTTCTACTTGCTTTAGAACTATTTTTGTGCTTAGTCTATAATACAAAAAAGTTCTGATTTTTAGGCCTCTTTATTGTTTATCAAGAGTGTTTTGTGGTTTGAGCAAGTTTGACCACCCTTAGGCCTTGAAAAGGCCCTTCTTTGTGCCATATTGTGAGAGATCCGAGACTTTGGTGTTAGGATCTCTTCACCACTGAAATCTTGAGGGATTTTAGTGGTGAAGATGATGCCTTAGAGTCTCAAGAAGGAGAGGACCACCCCCTCTCCTTGACGTCCTTGAAAAGGGCAAGATTTGGCTTCTCGCGGGAGCTTGTGCTTAAGTGTGTGTTGAGCATGTTTGGTTTTTTTTTCATGCTTATATTGCCATGATATAACATGTTTCTAAGTTGGTTTAGGTCCCTTATGCATGCTTAGCATAGTTGCCTTGTAATGCCTTTTGATCCTCTAACATGCCTAGGTTGTATGCCTTAGCTTCTAGCATGTTTTAGGCTTGCATTTGTGAAGTTTTTGTGCTCATATTTCCATGTTTGAGGTCTGTCTCATGTTGTTTGAGTCAACCATAGCATGCTTAATATAGCCTCTTTGTATTCGGCTTGTTGGCCTTAAGAGCATGAAAGTGTAGTATGCCTTGCTTACACTATTTTCAATGGTTTGGAACCATTTGGCATGTCATTTCAGTCCATTTAGCATGCTTGTTTGATTGCCTTGCATGCCTCTTTAATGCTTTAAAAGCATGTGTTGAATGCTTCATGTTTTGGCTTTAGTGCATGCCTTTGAATTCATGTCACCTAGATGCCATCCAGGTGGTCCTTTAGGCTTAGTTTTATGTGTTAAAACTCTGTTTTTAGTTGGTTAAGTATTGCCATGTGTGGTTGTACTATGTGTAGTTCAAAGCCTCATTGGTGAACCTCAAGTACTTGGGCCATTTGTTGCATGTTTAGCCTACTTTGTTGCATGATTTGGCATCATGTTTTGCATGATTTTCAGAGCTTTATATGCATGCTAGTAGTCCATGTTTAACTCATTTCAAGTGTGCTTGAATGTTGCTTATTATGCTTAAGTGTTGGTGCCTTAACTTGTGCATGTGTGCATGTGTGTTTGGCCCTCATGATTTAGCATCTTGGCCAATAGTTTTAGGCCTATTTGGAGCTGCCTAATCCATGTTTGAGTTCACCCCCTCGCTTAGTTCGTATGCTTCCTTGCTTAGGTTGTGCACCTAGCATGTTTTTGCTTGCTTGCATTGCCCATTTTGCATACTAGTTGACATGTCTAGGATTGCACCATATTGGCATGCATGCTAAGCCTCTTGAAGTGAGTGTGATAGAGGTTTAGCACCCTTGTTTGTTTGTTTGCATTGCATGTATTTGAAATCAAAATTGCACCCTTGGTTCTTTGGGCCATCATGCATCGAAATGCGTGATTGGTGGTCCGAGAACCGAGGCACATCTTCCTTTGAGTCAAAAACATGATAAGGAGTGTGTTTGGCGCATACATGCTTTGAATTACATTGTCATGCAAGTTGTGTCCTCTGCTGCTGTGAGTTGCAGGTTCTGCAGGCATTTTGTGCCGACCGGCACTGTTTAGTGCCGACCGGCAGTCTACTGGCAGCCGATGGATGAATTCAGTGCCGGTAGCCACATCCTTCAGCCGGTGGTGTTCTACCCCAGCCGGTGGTGATCTCCAGTGTCCAGGGAAGTATTCCTGAAGTTTTGGCAGTCTTCGGAGGAGGAAAGCAGGGAAAACAGAGGCAACCATGCATGGCAGTGCGATTCCGAGCGAGTCCCGGGCGCGTGGTGCATCTTGCCCTCTTCCCGAGGCATTTACTGCTTTAATTAACTTAGTTAATTTGTTAATTAATTTAGTGAATTTATAATATTTAATTAGCTTGTGTAGTTAATTAATTTGTAATATTTATTCGGCCCCTCCGAGCGAGGGCAAATCTGTAATAAGTGTGGGTGAGTGGTGTGTATGTCTTCCAACCCCCACTTCTTTCTCCCTTTTATTTACCTGCTTTGATGGTAGATTAGGGCACGTTTATTCTAGCATGCCTTATGCTATGCATGCGTGCATTCATGCATTTGTTCACATACATCGGGCTCGGCACATCACGCTAACCGCATTGTATTTTCAATTCCAAATTGAATACGTGATATTTGCAGCATTTCACATGCCATTTTTAGGGTTAGCCGAGCCTATCCTAATTACATCTTGTATGCGATGCATTAGACACTCTAACATGAACTAGGGCATGCATGTTTGCTAACTAGTTTATTGTTTTGGCACGGAGTACGATGTAAGTATTTTTGCTTTAGCATACCGCATGCGTGTGAATGCTAACATGACAGTATGCTTACCATGCGGCTAAGTGCTTATATGAGATAAACTGTTTGAATGCCTGTGGGTGGAGGTTGGATTGCCTGAGTTGGGAAAACTCATCGAAATCCGTGTTTTAGCCTACTTGCGAGTAGCAAATTCCAATTCATTTTCAAAACCAACGGATATGCAATGTTTATTCCCAAATTAGGCAATCTAGTCTATACTTGTTTGCTGCGCGCATAACATAGTAATCCTAGGCTAATAACTGGAATAAGAGCATGTAATGTTTTCAAAAACGGATATCACGGTTAGTAGAGGCCGGTCTTCAGACCGGGCGAAAGGGGGTGCTCATAGCTGACCTTCCCCGATCGTACCCAAGCTCCCGAGCCAAGACCACTTTGGTGATGACGGACATGTGGCCTTCGGCACCGAGTCAGGGTTTCCTAAATTTCCCATTTTAAATATTTAGGTGGCGACTCTGTAATCTGGCAAAGCAGTCCATGTTTGGCACTACTTTTCAAAAATCTGTTTTTTTCTCAAAACGATTTGCCAGAGTTGGACTCTTTGGTTCAGATTTAGAACCGCAACACAACAAAAAAAGAGAGTCCGAACTGTAGCGAGGTCCCCCGCGGGCATGTTACAGATCCCATCAAATATCTCTTCGAAAAACCGGCACTTACGGGTAGGCTAGCCCGTTGGTTGCTTCTGCTTTCCGAATTTGATCTGAAGCATGTGACGCGCAAGTCAGTAAAAGGGAGAGCGGTAGCGGAGTTCCTAGTTGATCACCCAATTGAAAGGCATGAAGCAGTTGAGTATCTATTCCCAGACGATGCCATTCTGCATGTTGAAGGAGAGACCTGGACGATGTACTTTGACGGAGCGTCAAACCAATACGGGTATGGGATAGGGGCGTTGCTGATAGCACGCGACAATTCCCGCATACCTCTAGCATTCAAACTCCGGTTCAAAGTATCAAACAATGAGGTAGAATATGAGGCATGTATTGCCGGTTTAGAAGCCGCCCTAGGACTAGGGGCAAAACAGTTGGACGTCATCGGGGACTCGAACCTTGTTGTATCTCAAGCTAAAGGAGATTGGAAAGTTAAAGAAGAAAAGATGAGAATTTATCACCAGACCCTGGATGTGCTGATTCCTCGGTTTGAGAAGCTAAATTTCGCCCATCTGTTAAGAGAGAACAACAGGTTCGCAGATTCATTGGCAACTCTATCTTCTATGATAGACATCCCTTTCGGAGTCCGGATGCGTCCGATCATCATCAAACAGAAATTTGTGCTGGCCTACGAGCTGATTGCTGCCATAGATGAGGTACAAGATGAAAATCCCTAGTATTACGATATTTGGAACTTCTTGGAGAAAGAGGCGTATCCACCAGGGGCAAATGCCAAAGATAAGAGGGCAATTCAAAGAATGGTTGTTCAGTTCATCATGTGTGGAGGTAAACTGTACAAAAGAGGTCATCTTGGGATGCATAAGCTGTGTGTTGATGCTAAAGAATCCAAACGCCTAATGGGGGCCATCCATGGAGGAGAGTGCGGAGCGCACATAAACGGGGTGATGCTAGCTTGGAAAATCCTTAGACAAGGTTATTACTGGTCCACCATGGAGGAGAATTGTATTGGCTTTGTTCGGCGATGCCACAAATGTCAGATCCATGCAAACCACATGAACATTCCGCCGTCGAAGTTGTACAACATGACTTCGCCATGGCCATTTTCAGTCTGGGGGATTGATGTAATTGGGGCTGTTACTCCGAAGGGCTCCAACGAGCATGAGTACATTCTGGTAGCGATAGACTACTTCACAAAATAAGTTGAGGCCCAATCTTATGCAGTGTTGAAGGCTTCGCATGTCGCCAAGTTCATCAAGAACAACATCATCTGTCGCTACGGGGTCCCGAACAAGATCATTTCGGATAATGGCTCTCACTTCAAGAAAGAGGTGATCGACTTGTTGGAGAAATATAATGTGGCTTTTCATAAGTCATCCACATACCGGCCGCAGACCAACGGAGCGGTTGAGGCTGCCAACAAGAACGTCAAGCACATACTACAGAAGATAGTGGAAACCTACCGAGACTGGCCAGATAAGCTGCCATTTGCTCTGTGGGGCTACCGGACTTCAATTCGAACTTCTACTGGGGCGACTCCGTATTCCTTGGTTTATGGGATAGAGGCTGTTCTACCTATTAAAGTTGAGGTTCCGTCGTTACGGGTATTGGCTGAGTGTCAGATAGCTGAGGCAAATTGGCAGCAGAGCAGGTTCAAAGAACTTATGTTGTTTGATGAGAGAAGGTTGAAAGCACTATACCATGTTCAGGGTTATCAACGACGAATTGCCAGGGCTTTCAACAAGAAGGTTAAGTCTAGGAATTTAAAAGAAGGAGATTTGGTGCTCAAAGACAACCGAGCTCCTATCCACGACCCTATGGGCAAGTTCAGACCCAATTGGACTGGTCTTTACATCATCAAGTCTATCTGGTCGGGTGGAGCAGTCGTTCTGATGGATCTAGATGGCCTAGAGTTCTCCCAACCGATCAACATGGACAAGTTGAAGAAATATTATCCCTGAGAGGCTCGCTAGGCCGAAAACCCGAAAGGGGCGACCTAGGCAAAAGTTAGAGCACAGAAAATTTGAAATTATAAAAACTGAGCTCGTAAGGTTGAAAACCCAGAAATGGCGGCCTTGGCAAAAGTTAGAGTGCAAAAGGAGAGTGTTAATACACGAGTGAACCCGAGCTGAACTACGTAAGGCTTGATTCCCATCTTTGGGATACGTAGGCAACTTCATCCTGAAGTCCAGCCATAAACACTTCCAAATCAACTTTGTCTGTGTGATCTTGTTGGTCATCTTTGTCTATTCTGCATTCAAGAGCTCGGTTGTGATCTCCCGTGCAGTGCTATTCAGACTAGGGGCAACTTTCCAGTTGCTGAGGATCTGGAGTTGTACATCTCAATGATAGATCTCAGGCGTGTCCAGTTTTGATCCATATCGAAAATGGTTTTGAAAAGTTTTAATAAAAGTTGATTTTGTTCAAATTAATCTTTTTATAACTTAGACCATTTTTGGACCAAACGGAAAATTTTCAGTACCCACAACCTTCAATTTCATTGATTTCAATACAGAGTTCTCCTACTCTTGAATACAAATTGAAGTTGCTTTTTATTACATTCAAAAAGAAAACTTGAAAGGAATAATAAAGCAATAAATTTGGGGCATAGTTAGGTGTTCCTGCATCCCCTCCCAGAGCTGGTCGAAGCCTCTGATGCCAAAGTGGGCCCAACCTGCACCTCCTCATCAAGCCAAGCTATGCACTCATCAGAGAGGGTGCAACTAAAAGTAGGAGCGGGGGCCAGAAGCTCTCTCGTCCTCCATGCCGTGGCATATCGAGCCAGCTGTGTGCCTCAGACCGGAAATGTAGCTGGGTACTCTATCCCCTCTTCCGGGCAGGTCTGATCGTGTCTAAACTGGCGCCAGAATCGGAACGATAAGTAAAAGGCACAGTGAGTCAGACCGATCAACTGAATCCCAGGCTGGCGAGACATCCTATAACTCATCGCCAGCAGATTGAGCCAAGGGCAGCGCCAAGCAATACTGGTAGCGGATAGATGGCACATCCATTCGCACCACCATCCCTCATCAAGGGCATCGACTAGACGTCGTCGGAATAAATAGCCGTGAGCTGAATATGCTGGGCATGAGTCCACAACCTGCAACTTATCCATCAACCATACCTAGGAAGGGATGAAAAACGAGAGATTAAAGAATAGAGAGGTGTATGTTGAGAGAAAAGTAAGAAAAGGGTTTTTGTGAGAAAAAAAGAAAAAAAAAAGAGCCTGAGGGCCGAGTGATGTGAGCAATATATGTGAGATAGGGTGGGAAACATTACTTACAGCAGTAGTGGACTCCCCGCGAATCTAGTCGTCTCTTGGAGATAAAAAGCATCCAAGCCCATCAATGTCTCAGCCAGTGTCATGGCAATGCATTTTTTGCCCTCCTTTAAGCCTTGGACAACCTCAATCAACCAGACACTAGACCCTTCGGAGCCGGAGGCAAGCAAGAAGTAAGACAACATGCATAAGCAAAGTGCATGTCGCCGAAAATCCTGCCAGTGATGGTCGCCGCGGTCACCGGCATCAGAAAACTGATAAACCAAGCTGGGAATGTCCAACTCTCCATCGTAGATCAAAGACCGAGCGTCATGCATAGTGAGCCCACACATCCGTCCTAAGGCTTGGACGTGGCCGAAGCGGAATTGTGGCAAAACCTCTTCCTCGCAGTCGGACTCCATCAAAGCTTGGAAGTCTTCGAAAGTAGGACATATTTCTTGCCCGCTAAAGCTAAAAACATGTGTTACCGGATTCCAAAACCTCGCCGCGGCATGGAGGAACGGAAAATGCAGCGGGGTGCGACTCAGCGTGAATAGTGCATTTATGCCGAAGCCCCGGAAATTCAACTTTTCCGAGCCATCCAAGGTAGCAATCCAATTTGTGAGATTTTCGACAAGAAATGTAACGCCCTCAAAATAAACTCATAATCATACATTCATGATACCAAAAAGAGATATTATATTCCTAACATCAGAGTATTCTTACAATAGATATTACATGTTAACAACAAAAGTAAATGCCCTATAGGCTTACAACTTTCCAAGTCAACACTTGGGTTCAATAAAATAGAGTTCTAACTCTGTACACAAAATAAGCCCTTGGCTTGATATGCATGTAATACACAAAATAATCACATAAAGGAAGCCTTCCGCCTCGACAACCTCCCAAGCTACATTCTTGGAGGCGGCATATCACTTGCACCTAAAAATGATGTCCCATATAGGGTGAGCCAACGCCCAGTAGAGATATGTTAAACACAATATGAGCAATAATTAAAACATTAGCATTTGATGAATGTTGAACTCATATATATATATATATATATCAACGTACAACACAATCCAATTCCATGACAAATGTGTCCATGTTTCGTTCCATTTTCCTTTACTCAACAATTTCAATATGAAAACATGGCTCAGAACCTGGCCAAACAATTCCCATGAGACTACGGCTCATATTAAAACACTTCCTTTTTAAATGAGATAACAACTCATATCAATATACTTCCAAAATTCACAATAGATACACATATTCGCTGGATCAACATCACACAAAAACACTATACTTCATAAATGATACACAGATTCGCTGTATCAAAGGAGTCCATCCCCTATCTCCTCCCAAATAATATCCGGTTTAGGAGTCCATCCCCTATCTCCTCCCAAACCGTAGACTACATCCCCTATCTCCTCCCACACAATACAATGTATATAAACAATTATCATATACACAATCAATCAATACACAGATTCGATGTATTATTTCAACCGTCATATTCTATGACATATTCATTCAATTAGTTTTAATTCACCTAATCATCATGCAGTGTCTACAACAATCAAGACTCTCCTCCGCCGATAGCCCAAAGCAATTATTTCTAAACAAATAATAAATGCATCAACAGATAAATTATTCAACAATTTCAAAAGTGAGCGATTAATAAATCCGACTCCACCATTCCATCTCATATTAAGCCAATTTCATCATTTCTAACTTAATTCCATATTCCCACAACATTCCTAAATTAATTATAAAAATTAATTCATAACAAAAATTAGGGCTCTTCTCCCTCCTTCTCAACATTGACCAAAAAGGCTCAAATATCAACAACAAACAACAATAACCCCATTTGAGACCCAAAATACACATGTATTGGCCTAAAGAACAAAACCCCTCTTTAAACATTTTGAAACCCTAACACCCAAAGTTACCCAACTTCAACATTATAACAAAATGACTAAAAGTTTATGTCAAAGACTATAAATATGAGTAGTTATCCCTATCTCAAGAGATGAGACCAAATGGAGAAGATGATGAAACTCGAAGTGCTCCAAAACCAAAGATTTTCGGATCAAAATGTAGCTCTCACCAAACTCCACACTTTTTACAAAGGCCCAAAGGTAGGAGATCACTAGAGCTAGATGATTTCTTAGAGAGAAGATGAAGTTTTAGAGTGAGGAGCTCTCTAATGGAGGTTTTGAAAAAGTAAGAGAGAGAAAGAAAATCAAAAAAGTGATCCAAAAAGTGATTTCACGGACTGATATAAAAACAGGTCTGCTTGAGCGTAGAACTCCCCGCTCGAGCGTTAGACACAGACTCACACTCGAGCATCAAAAGCACCGCTCGAGCGCCCGATGCACACTTCCAGAAGTTTTGCAGTCGATGGTCCCCGCTCGAGCGTGAAAGTGGACGCTCGAGCGTCCAAAGACCTGCAGAACAAAATGTTGAGAGAAGGTAAATCACACTCGAGCGTCATAATGCCCGCTCGAGCGTAGAAGCAAAAACAAAGGGCTCGCTCGAGCGTCAAAAGCCCAGCTCAAGCATGAAGGCCAAAATATGGGCATCAACTCTTAGTTTCTAAACACAACCAACCTGCTCCAAACCTGCCCAAGACTCAAATACGAAGAGTAAAGGAAGGGAATAAGAATACGACAACAACACAACCACGGAACCAAGTCCGGAATACAATAAACAAAGAAAGGGAAAACCGGGATCGCTATAAGAAACGCCTCCAATTTGGTGCAAAACTGAGTTAGAATGAGGAAACCACGGAGCTGGAACCTTTATGGAGGATAAGGCACTGTTTGGAGGACAAGTGTCAGAAAACTGAAGGTTCCCAGGTTAAGTGGTCGACCGACCACTTTTTCTGGTCGGCCAGCTACTTGTTTGGGTTGCAGACAGAAAAACTGGTCGGCAGACTCTAAAAGTGGTCGGCCATGTGCAAAAAGCTGGTCTCCAGCTGTTTCTTGTCTCCAGAAGGGAGTATCTAGCTTTCCTGTGTGCTGAGAGTACTGAAGGTCTGAGTTTACCTCTGTTTCGGATGCATTTTGTCGCTTTGTTTGTCTCAAAATGCATTCGCTCGTCGAGTTGTTAAGTTTTGCTTATCGAGTTGTAAACTTGCTAAGGTTTTGTTTCTTAGTGAGTTTAGTTGTTTAGTTTGTTTTGTCGGTTCACTACCTGACTTGGTAATACATGGGGTCCAATTCCATTTAAATTCTATTTTTGTGCAAAATGATGCGATGCGATGCTAAGAATACAAGTGCAACACTTTTGAACAAAAAGTTGTTTTCATTCCATCATAGCTTCTTTTTTACAAACATTTTACAAAAGAGTACAAATTTTGAAGAAAATAAAACTACCTAAGCCGTACAATGTGCTATAACTACATGTAAAAAAATAAAAAAATAAAAAGAAAAATAAAGCAGGAACATCTGCATCAATGCCATCAAGCTCAAGACCGAGAGGCCCTCTTCCCCCTCTTCGGCTGAGCAGCCTCTGCACCACCATCATCGGCATCTCTGTTTGAATCAGAGCCACCATTCTCAGAAGCCTCCTCGGTGTCACCTCCGCCCTCCGAGCCAGAACCAGAGTCATCATCCCTGCCTGCAGATGTCTCTGACTGTGTATGTGCTGACTCCTCCTCCTCCTCCTCGCTAGACTCCTCGTCATAACTGATAGGTGCTCTGCGTCCCCCCCGGCCGCGTGCTGAGACTCCTCTCCTAGCTGCTCGAGAAGGCCTGGATAGCCCAGTCTGCGGAGGTGGGACTTGAAAATGATAGTTTGAGTGCATCAGCCAGTATATGTATCAGATGCAGATGCGAGGGTGATAGATAGAGTGGGTGTATGCAGATATAGTGTGTGAATGTGATGTGTCAGATACGCTCTTCGCATGCAATGAATCAATGCACTGAAATGTTCGGTTTCCATATGTCATCAGAAGTATGATAAATGCAAGGAAATTGAAAAGTACCCGAACACCGGAGGCATGTAGCATCGTCTCCCTCCGCAGAACCATGCCCTCGAATGAAGCCACCACTCCAAGTAACCCCTCAGTATACTCCCTGGGGGGCTGCAGACACAAGTTCAAGTCATCAGTGAATGAATGAAGGTCTAAGTATCTGAGTGATAAATGAAAACTGTGGAGCATACCGGTGGTGAGTCAGGGTCACAGACGTATCGATGGTCGGGCATCGGAGGCTCTAGTGGAATTTGGTATGGTGTCCCATACTGCCAGCCTGTCAGGCCGGTCGGAAGATCTGGCCATTCAGCATACTGCCAAGTTGAGGGCATCCCTCTAATCCCACCTCTCGATATGCCGGCCCCGCTGGTCGAAGGAATGTCTCCGGCTTGGGCGCGACTCGAGGAAGGCATGTCAACAGCTCTCCTCCTGGGGGTATGGACACTTGACAGCGGAGGCATCAGGTACGTATGGAGATATGTCGCGAAATCCCCCTCCTCTAGGAAAAGGACCGCGTTAATACCCAACATAAGGTCCTCTCCCTTCTGGGGTGTGAGATCCCCTGCAGACCGCATCTCTGGTAAAGGCAGTGAGGGGACGTCCTGAGCGGAGGTGCCCATTGTCTAGCATATGATGCGCTCTCCGAGAAACCAGGCCCTGCCAACCGGTCCCTCAAACAAGACCCTATATCGGAAAGAGCCTCATGCCCCAGCAAACAAAAATCGAGGATTCCCTGGCATATCGATCCAAGGCTGCCAGGTCACATGCGGGTAACAAGTGCATAAATTGATTAGATGTCATAAATATGCTAGATGAATCCAAGCTGAAAGCATGAAGAACTGAGAGTTCTGAATTATCTCCGCGCGCCCGTACAGTATCGAAGAACTGCCGGAGGTAGAGCAGAGTCTCCCGAGGCCTGGGCCGACACCGACCCTCAAATCTGCTTGAGTAAGGGATCTCAAGAAGTGCCTCGACCTCTAGCTCAGGGGCCAATGTCGGGAAGTAGGCATAAACCAACAGTTGTGGAAGACAAGACAGTGGCTGTCAGAGTATAGAATGTATAGAATGCAGAATGCTGAGTGCAGAATGCGAATACAGAATGTATAGGAAGTACATAATGTAATGTATGCCGTGTGCAGTGTACAGATAATGAAAAGCAGAAAATCAAGAGGGCAGAATGTACCTCCCAGGCTCGCCAGGAGCTGCCTACTATGGTTCCTCGCTCTCGGGAAGTCGCGCTCATGTAGCAGTAAAGGGTAGCGAGGCTATCGCCACCCCAATCATACTCCCTGACCTGTGATAGGTCTACCAAAGCACTGAGCAGATAAAGCCCAACTGTGTTCCCCTTGTCGGAGAACAGAATGGTCCCGAGGAGGAACATCAAAAATCCCCGGGTATACTACTGTATGGCCTCAATGGTCTTGGGCATAGTCCTCCTGTACTGCTCGAAGAACCAGGTGTACCTGACCCTGCCTGATGATCTGTCAATCAGCGGACGGGCTCCAAGCAGATAAATCCAAGCGGCCTTCCACTCACCCATATCTGCATCGTATGGGATCGGCCGGCCTGCCACGTCAAGGCCCGTCAGCATGGAGAAGTCATATGGGGTCATCGTCATGTCCCCGGTAGCTGAAAAATGGAAGGAGTTGGTGGTGTCCCACCATCTCTCTACAAGTGCCCCCAGAAGGGTCCTACTCGCTGGATGACGTGATAATCCCGCACAGAAAGGCCCAAATCCTGCCTCGTCCACGATGTGGCGAACAGCATCTAGGAGCTCCGCATACCACTCCCTAGCTATAAACGATCCATAAGCCCGTGTGAAACGGGAGGATACCTACATTCAGAATGAACAGATGTATTCAGTTTCAAATTGAAATGTATTATGAGCTGTGTGTTTAGAATAAAAAGTATGGGCTGTGCGTTTAGAATGAAATGTATGAGCAGTGCATTCAGAATGAAAAGTATGAGCTGTGTGTTCAGAATGAAATGTATGAGCTGTGTGTTCAGAATAAAAAGTATAAGCTGTGTGTTCAGAATGAAAAGTATGAGCTGTGTGTTCAGAATGAAATGTATGAGCTGTGTGTTCAGAATGAAAAGTATGACCTATGTGTTCAGAATGAAATGTATGAGCTGTGTGTTCAGAATGAAAAGTATGAGTTGTGTGTTCAAAATGAAAAGTATGAGCTGTGTGTTCAGAATGAAATGTATGAGCTGTGTGTTCAGAATGACATGTATGAACAGTGTGTTCGGAATGAAATGTATGAGCTGTGTGTTCAAATTGAAAAGTGTGAGCCGTGTGTTCAAAGTGAAGAAAAAAAAATATATGAGCTGCGTGCCAATGAAAAAGTGTACTGCATTATGGACTACGTGTTCAGATTGAGCAGTGTGCTATAAACCGAATGCCGTGTTATGAACTGCGTGTTCAGATTGAGTGGTGTGCTATGTTATGAAAAAGTGTACTGCGTTATGGACTGCGTGTTCAGATTGAGCAGTGTGCTATAAACCGAATGCCGTGTTATGAACTGCGTGTTCAGATTGAGCGGTGTGCTATGTTATGAAAAAGTGTACTGCGTTATGGACTGCGTGTTCAGATTGAGCAGTGTGCTACAAACCGAATGCCGTGTTATGAACTGCGTGTTCAGATTGAGCGGTGTGCTATGTTATGAAAAAGTGTACTACGTTATGGACTACGTGTTCAGATTTAGCAGTGTGCTATAAACCGAATACCGTGTTATGAACTACGTGTTCAGATTGAGCGGTGTGCTATGTTATGAAAAAATGTACTGCGTTATGGACTGCGTGTTCAGATTGAGCAGTGTGTTATAAACCAAATGCCGTGTTATGAACTGCGTCTTCAAATTGAGCGGTGTGCTATGTTATGAAAAAGTGTACTGCGTTATGGATTGCGTGTTCAGATTGAGCAGTGTGCTATAAACCGAATGCCATGTTATGAACTGGGTGTTCAAATTGAGCAGTGTACTATGTTATGAAAAAGTGTACTGCGTTATGGACTGCATGTTAAGATTGAACAGTGTGCTATAAACCGAATGTCGTGTTATGAACTGCGTGTTCACATTGAGCGGTGTGCTATGTTATGAAAAAGTGTACTGTGTTGTGGACTGCGTGTTTAGATTGAGCAGTGTGCTATAAACCGAATACCGTGTTATGAACTACGTGTTCAGATTGAGCGGTGTGCTATGTTATGAAAAAGTGTACTACGTTATAGACTATGTGTTTAGGTTGAGCAGTGTGCTATAAAACCGAATACCGTGTTATGAACTACGTGTTCAGATTGAGCGGTGTGCTATGTTATAAATCGAATACTATGTTATGGACTGCGTGTTCAGATTGAGCAGTGTGCGATAAAGTATATCGCGTTATGAACTACGTGTTCAGATTGAGCGGTGTGCTATGTTATAAGTCGAATACTATGTTATGGACTGCGTGTTCAGATTAAGCAGTGTGCTATAAAGTATATCGCGTTATGAACTGCATGTTCAGATTAAGCGGTGTGCTAAGTTAATAAATCGAATACTGTGTTATGGACTGCGTGTTCAGATTGAGCAGTGTGCTATAAAGTATATTGCGTTATGAACTGCGTATTCAGATTGAGCGGCGTGCTAAGTCAATAAATCAAATACTGTGTTATGGACTGCGTGTTCAGATTGAGCAGTGTGCTATAAAGTATATCGCGTTATGAACTGCGTGTTCAGATTGAGCGGTGTGCTAAGTCAATAAATCGAATGCTGTGTTATGAACTGTGTGTTCAAATTGAGCAGTATTATGTGCTGTGTGCCCAAATGAGCTATGTGCCCAAAAGAGCTGTGTGCAAAGTAAACAAGGTTTTGTGTTAAGAGCTGTGTGCCACATGAGCAAAGTGTTATGTATAGAGCTGTGTGCCAAATGAATTAGATGTTGTGAGCAGAAGTACTGTGTATGTGAATGTGTTCAGAACGAATAAATAAAATACATCGTAGAAAACTAAACTAAAGTACGCACCTCATGCGCGTGATGAGATAGGTGGGACTCTGGCTCCCATAGCAGCAGGTCTGGGGGTGGCCGTCGGGCAAAGTCTGTGAAATGGTGGAAGGTACTCGGAGGAAGGATATGCTCCTGTGGGTCATACTCCTCCGGGTTGAATGGCCGTATCCTCGGAGGCAATGGTATGATGTCGGGCTCGTCCTCTACATATGGAGACCCCCCGCCATATGGGATATCGTCAGCCATCTGAAGAAATATGCAAACATGAGTAAAAACAAGCGAAATGAGCCAAAATTGCAAAAAGTCAACAAAAGTCAACTCTCGGGAAGAGAAAAAGTCAACAAAAGTCAACGCTCAAGAAAAGGTGCCAAAGTTCGAGACAAACTTACCTTAAGTGGTGGAAATGGAGAAAGAAGCTTCGAAAACAAATTCTAATAGGTTCAAAACGAAGAGAATCGAAAGTTTTCGCGAAACAACTTCGCGTGGGGCATTGGAAAATGCATATAAAGTGCAGATCTGAGAGAGAAAAGGGCCTAGGGAGCAAGAGAAGTTGATTTCGGCCTTGGAGGTGTGAGCAAAACTGATTTGGATGAGTATACTTAAAGAACCGAGCATGAGATTTTGTAAAGTGGTCGGCCAGCCAATTTTTCTGGTCGGCCGACCACTTTGGTTGGCAACAACTGGTCGGCCACTCATATAACTGGTCGGCCATCCTCCTGGGTGATCTTCAGAGCGCCATTGTTCTCTCTTTGTGTTTTGGTGATGATTGGAGCCCTTGTCTCTCGGGAAAGTGCAAGAAAAGTACACTTTTGGCGCGAAATTGTCCCCGCGGGAACTTCAAATTCAAGTCTTCGATGCATGGCTCATCGTTACTCGTCAAGAGCAAGGTGTATCCTTTTTGAGTATGTTGTGACCCTTCCGAGAGGTAAATCGGAGGTTCCGGTTAAATTTCCCCCTTTAAGGCTTATACTTCTTTATTCAGCATTTTGTTTCGAACATGCTATTGAAGCTGCACTTCTCTCGCATTGTTATGCACACTTTCCTCTCTTGCTTTTGTTATGCACACCACTCGTTGCTTTGTTATGGATTCACTACTTGTGTTGTCACGCTCATTTTACTTGTATTGCTATGCGTACTTCCATTGCATTGTCATGCATTCCTTCTGCATTGTTATGCGTTACACTTAGGTTGCATTGTTATGCACCCCTTACCGCATTGTTATGCGTCACACTTAGGCTGCATTGTCATGCGTCACACTTAGGTTGCATTGTCATGCACCCCTTACCGCATTGTTATGCGTCACACTTAGGTTGCATTGTTATGCATCCCTTCCGCATTGTTATGCATCACACTTCTGTTGCATTGTCATGCATCCCTTCCGCATTGTCATGCGTCACACTTAGGTTGCATTGTCATGCACCCCTCAATTTGCGTTGTCACGCACTTTTCACTTGCATTGCTCTGCATGTTTCTAACAACATTGTACCTGTTAAGTTTCTCTCTTATGCAGGCATGATATTGTATGTACGGTTCATTTGAAGCTGGCGCGACCAGACGAATCCGACAGTATTGTATGTACTCCGTGTGAGACGTAGCGAGAATTGTATAATTCTCTTACATCCTTTCTGCATGTAATGTAGTTTGATTTGTTCGCTTGCTTAAACTGTTGCATTTATTGTATATAATTGCTTCATTACAGCTTTCTTTGCATGACATGATTTATGTTCGGCTTTGTGCATGTCCTTTGCATCTTGCCCCTGCCTGCAGGCACATCTCTTTGTTATCTTGCATGTTTGTCTAAGTCTTCGGCCTCGTCAAAAATGGGTCGTCTCTGGGCTTTGACATTCACTCCCGCCACTTATGACTTTCGAGTTCTGTCAAAGAGGGGCAACTGTAGACACCCTATTTTTGACCGACCTTAAAACTCAGACGTCATCAATTGAGCGCTCGATGATGGTGCATGATGTGCTCGTTTCGAGGTTTCAGAGTTTTTGGCTGAGAGCCTTGCCTTCAGGCCTCTGAACTCTTTGTGCTTCGACTCGGTTTGCGGACCAAGCCTTGTTTTCCTTGCCTGAGGAAGGGAGAGGTCTTGTAGACCACTCTTTTGTGGTCGTAGACCACTTTTTGTGGTCGTAGGCCACTTTTCCCATTTGGAGACCAGTTTCCGGTTTTTGAAGCCTTCGACCACACGCCTTGTCTCAGGACCGCTTAACGTTCTCCGTTTGGCGTGGTTTTTGAACCACACCTTGTTCCCTTGGCCTAGAGGGCCACTGTGGTTTGGGAGACCACTTTTGTGGTCGTAAACCACTTTTGGTGCTTGTCAGCTAGTTTTCGAGGCTCCCGGCTGCGCGCTTTGCCTCCCGAAGTTTCGTCTTGCCTCCGTTTTGATTTGTTTTTGGTACAAACCTTGTTTCCCTTGTTTGGAAGGTGGTACAAGGGTGGGAGACCAGTATTTCCCCTTGGAGACCACTTTTCCTCCTGCCAGCCAGTTTTCTGGTTTGACAATTGGTCTCCCTGATCTTTAGACCATCAAAAGTGGTCGACCACCACACCATTTGCCTGTTTTCATCCTCTGGACCCTCTCCTACCATGGCCAACCAGTTGTTACACTAGGAGACCACTTAAGTAGCTGGCCGACGACTTTAAGTGGTCGGCTGCTTTTTATCACCTTTTTGGAGATATTTTCCAGCTGAAGGGCACTGAGACCATCCTCCATATATGTGTATAGAGGGATTGCCTTGGCCCTTAGCTTCTTGGAGAAGCTTTGGCTTTTTGTTTCTATAAGAGGGAGGCTCCTCCTCCCCCCTCTAGGTTTAGAAAAATTGCCTCAAGAGTTATACATATAGGTTTGTCTCTATATTACTCTTGTTCTTGATTTTGTGCCTTAAAAGTGTAAATTTGTCATACTTTTGTACACAAACACACACTCAAACACCTTGCTTGTGTTGCTGAGGCTTCTTGAGGTTATTTTTGAAGTTCTTGGGCTAGTTTGAGCTCAAAGAGGTTGCTGAAGTTGCAATAGTAAAGAAGGTCTTCAAGGGTGAGTTTCTAACCCTTAAAACCCCCATTCTTGCTTAAGCTTTTGGACCCTTTTGCATGATGTTTTAAGCTTAACTCTAAACTGGAAAAAAGTTCTGTTTTTGTGTGTTTAAAAAGTTGTTTAAGGTCACTTTTTCGTTTGGGGTGATCTACCTCCTCTTAGGCCTTGTTAGGCCTTATTTTGAGCCATCCCTTTAGGCCCTTGTTGTAACCTTTGCATGACCTTTCTACCACTGAAATTCAGAGGATTTTCAGTGGTGGAAAGGTGGTTTTGGAGTCTTAAATAGGAGAGGGTCATCCCCTCTCCTTGTATTTTGAATACTTGCCATATATGCCTCATGTTTGAGCATGTGTTTTAAGCTTGTGTTGGCTTATTCTTAGCATGTATTTGTGGTTATTTTGCTGAGGCTTATCACTGTTTTTGCTTAGTTTGGTCATCCCTTGCATGTATAATACACTTGTAGTGTAAATCTTACAAACTAGCTTTGTGTGTCTCATGTTTGAGCATGTCTTTCTAGCTTGTTTTGATGCCATCTCAGTAGGTTTTTGGTCTTGTTTTAACATTCCTTAGATCTATTTTGGGTTGGTTTAGTTGTCTCTTGCATGCCTAATACACTTGTAGTGTAAATCACACAAACTAGTCTTGTATGCTTCATGAAGTAGCATGTTATTCTAGCTTGTTTTCTTTCCATTTCAACATGTTTTTGGTGATGTTTTGCCATGTCATGACTCTTTTTTGGGTGGGTTTGATTAGCCCTTGCATGCTTCATGCACTTGTAGTGCATTTCCATGAAATAGCCTAACGTGCATCATGTTTTAACATGTCATTCTAGCATGCTTTTGGCTTAACTTCCAGAAGATTTTGTCCATGTTTTAACATGCTTTAGCTCTAATTTATGTTGTTTTGGCCATGCATGACTTTCTTTGTATAGCCATAGTTCAATCTAGCTTGTTAGCTTTGTGCATCAAGCCCACTAGCACGCTTTACTTGGGCTATTTGAATGATTTGGCATCATTTATTATGTGATTTCAGTCCATGTTTCATGCTCATGCACTTGCATTTATCACTCATTCAATGCGTTGGAGGGTTGGCCCCTTTATGCCTTAACATAAACCATTGTGTATGCCTTCATGCCTTAGCTTGCGAGCCATCATTTCAACATATATTTGAAGTTATTTGGTCATGATATAACTCTGATTTTTGTTTCTTAAGTCATTCCATGCTTGGTCTTAATAGGTGTAGTGTAAACCACCTTGTTTGCCTTGCATCCATCATGCCTTATGCTCTTCATGCTAGCTTGTTTTGGCTTCCTTCCATACATGTTTTAGACTCATTTTGACATGTTCTAGGACTGTTTTAGGTTGCCTTGATCACATGCTTCATGTTTTGCATAGTTGTAGTACAAGTGCCTATGCTAGCTTCAAGCTTTGGGCACCATAGCATGCTTCATTTGTGTTGCGTACATGATTTGGCATCACTTAACATGATATTTCAGAGCTTATAGCATTGCTATGTTTCCACTTCATTCACTTTTTAAGTGCCTTTGAGTGTTGTGTATTTTTTGCCTAGTTTATGGCTTAGCTTGTATGCTTGAATGCCATGACCTTTGAGCTCCTAACTTAGCATGTTTTGGTCATTGTCTTGACCTATTTCAACTCTGTCCATGTTTGGTCCATGCATATTTGCCATGTATTGCATGCCTCCTTTATAGTCCTCTTTATTAGCTTTAATGCTTTAAGGACCATTGCATGCCTTACTTGCTTTGTTTGAATGGTTTGGCACCATTTCTTACCTTATTTCAGTGCACTTGATGTTGTTACACTTCTGCATTTATCACTCTTTGAGCACTCTTGAGAGTTGTGCTCATAGGCTTACTTGGTGGGCCATTGCATGTGCATGCTTGTATATGTTTCATGTGCCCCAATTTTATCACCATTGGCCACTGATTCGGGCATGACTGAGGTCTCCCCCCATTTTGGTTTAAGTCCATTTAGCATATTATTTACATTTTGTTCGCATGCTTATTGTTCATTACATTAAGTATGCCATCTTACATTGCATTGTGCATGCCATGTGGTTATTTGCATTGTGTATGCCAAGTAGTTTCTTTGCATTGAGTATGCATGTCAATAATATTGCTAAGTTGCCCTTGTAGCATTGCATTGTGTATGCATGCATTAGCATCGTTTGCATGTCATTAGCTTTGTTAAGTCGATCATATCACATTGCATTGTATATGCCATGTAGTTTCATGTTTGCATGTTTAAGTTACATTGCATGTTTGCCATGTTATGTGTTACATTGTTGTTTGGAATAGGTGTTAGTCCAAACACGAGAAACGAGGGACGTTTCATACTTCAAGTGATGAAACGTACCTCAATTCTCGGTCGCCGACGCTCTTGATCTACATGATAGAGTTTTAGGCTTTATGTGTTTACTTGTGCATTCATTTTCATATTGAATTGTGCAACTTTGCCTCTTGGCCATCACACATTGAAATGCGCGATTGGTGGCCCGAGGGTCGAGAACCACACTCCCTTAAGTTCATGGCATGATTGGGAAGGTGGTTGTGCACACATATCTTGCAAATACATTGCCATGCCCTTTCTTGCTCTCTGTTACAGCAAATTGCAGTTCAGCAGCAACAACTGGTCGGCCAGCCAGAAAAACTAGCTGGCCAACCACTTTTTCTAGCTTTCTGCAAGAAAAGTGGTCGGCAGGTGGCTAGGGAGATCAATAGTGGTCAGCCACCCTCCCACGGGTCTCCCAAGATAGAGTTTCAGCTTTCTAGAGCTTGGTGCAAGTTTCTGAGGACAAATGAAAACAGAGGCAAATCGGGGCATCGCATTGGATTTCCAAACGAGGCGACCGGGCTTGCATGCATTCCTCTCCCTCTGAGGCTCCTGATTTATTACTTTCCTTAGCTACCATGCTTAGATAGCTAGTTTACGCTTTGGTTTGTACTTTAATAGTTAATGCGTTTAGCTATTTCAATTTGTTTTGTAATAATTAGTTAACTAGGATTAGTTAATTGATTGTGTTGTAATAATTAGTTTAATTAGCTTAGATTAGCTAGCTAGCTTCTTATTCGGTCCCTCCGTCGAAAGGGCGTATTATTGTAATAAGCATGCGTGTGTGCGATGCATGTCTTCCAACCCCCCATTTCTTACTCCCTTTTACTTAACCACTTACGATGGTTAGTTTTAGGGCATGTTTCGTTTAGCATACCTTATGCTTGCATGCGTGCATCCATTCATCTGTCTTGCATGCACTAGGCTCGGCGCATCATACTAACTGCATTGTATTTCAATTCCAATTTGAATACATGTATCAAGTTGCATTTCGCATAACATGTTAGAATAGCCGAGCCTATTTTAGTAGCATTCTCGCATGTGTTGCATTAGCCATCTTGGCATGAACTAGGATCATGCATGATTTCTAACTGTTCTCTGTTTTGGCTGGGAGTACACTGTGAGTGTTTACGCTTTAGCATACTGCATATGTGTTAATGTTGCCATGAGGCTAACTGCTTATGTGATATAACTGCCTGAATGCCTGTGGGTGAAGGTTGGATTACTTGAGTTGGAACAATTCATAAAAATCCTGAATTTAGCCTACTTGCGAGTAGCAAACTTCAAACCATTTTCAAACAAATGAACATGCAATGTTTTGTTCCAAATTAGGCGATCTAGTCTATACTTGTATGTTGTGCGCATCACCTAGTAATTCTAGCTAATTAACCGGAATAAGAGCACATGTGTTTTCAAAAACAAAATATCATGTTTAGTACAGGCCGATCTTTGATTGGGCGAGCGGGGGTGCTCATTGCATAACCTTCCCCTCTCGTACCCAAGTTCCTGAGCCGAGGCAACTTTGGTGATGACGGACACATGCCCTGTAACGCCCCACTCCCGGGTCGTTAAATACACTAAAATAGCCTAAAAAAATATATATACAAGTTTTGCTCCAAAAAATAATAACTACAAAATTGTCTCCAAATTGTACCTTATTCTCTAAAATATTCTATAGTACATTTATCTCCGAAATAAACAATATTACAACCATCTCCAAATTTAATAATTACAGTGGCGGGTCCCAAATCTCTATATTAATAAATCTTCAATTTTGATATCCGCTAAAATCTGCTCCGCACCTGAAAAATAAATTAATTCGGGAAGTATACAATATGACAAGAATACAAGGCTCAGATACAAAATAAATTAACAGGAATCCAACAATTTATGACATTAAATCAACGATACGATAATCAAGCAATTTACCAAATTGCACAACGAATCAACCATAATTTATCTAGACAAATACTTGGTCCTACTCACTACAAGAATTAACACTTTTGACAACAAAAAAAATTGGTCGCTAAAAGTCAATTTTTGGTCGGCAAAAGTTATCCGCGACCAATTTTTTTGGTCGCTACTTTGGTCGCCAATTGAGGGTCGGCAAAAGTAATTCGTGACCAAAATTGTGGTTGGTCGGCAAAAGTTGCATTTGCCGACTGAATTTTTGGTCGCTAAATATTTAATTACCGCGACTAATTTATTTTGTCGCCAAAACACTTTGGTCGCGAAAAGTGCTATTTTCCTGACCAAATTTCTTAGTCACCAATTGTCACATTTCGCGACCAAAAAGTTTGGTCGCCAATTATTACATTTCGCGACCAAATTTTTTGGTCGCCAATTATCACATTTCACGACCAAAAAAATTGGTCGCCATTTGTTACTTTTCGCGACCAAAAGTTTTGGTCGGCAATTGTGACATTCTGCAACCAAAATTTGTTTGGTCGCCAATTGTGACATTTCGCAACTAATCAATTGGTCGCCAATTGTGACATTCTGCGACCGAAATTTGTTTGGTCGCCAATTGCGACATTTCGCGACCAAAAAATTTGGTTGCCAATTGTGTCATTATGCGACCAAAATTTTTTTGGTCGCCAATTGTGACATTTTGCGACTAATCAATTGGTCGCCAAAACTATAAAAACAAAACCAAATTTTGGTTGCCAACATCCAACAAAATAAACTTGTAATTTATAATAATCTATCCAATTTATTCAATATAATCTGTAAAAAGAAGAAATCATTCAAACCAACAAATAAATTGAATCATCAACATTCAACAAAAAATACATATCAACCATTTATGAACCTGTTTAATTAAATTCAGCAACTATTACAAGTTTACATCCACAAATAATTCAAAACTACATATTTCATCTAGCATAAAAATTTAAAACATAACAAGTACTTGTTATTATGTTTTAAATTTTTATCCATGTACATCAACCCAAAAATATAACTAGTAGTCTACCAAATATTTGCTATACACACCCATCCAAAAATATAACTAGTAGTGTATCCAAAAATATAACTACTAGTCTACCATAATATTTTCCATATACATCTATACAAAAATATATAATCCTTCCAAAAATACAAAAAGTGCCAACTTGTCCTGTACAATTTAGCTTTGTGCACGAGTTCATCCATCTGTACCAATGAAAAAGAGAAATAATGTCAATTAAAATTGGACAAATAATGAAAAATGTCCATGAAAAGCAAAGGTCACATTAGCAAATTAAATGACTACCATTATCAAATTGTAAATAAAACAATAGCATTCTTATGTCTATAGAATAAATTGGATCAGCCACCATTCCAGATCCAATATAGTGCCACACAGCAGAAACCAAACACGGCAACTGAAATTGATCCATATTGTCAGTAACTCCTATCTTCCTCAATGAACCTTTCATGTGAATTAAATTAAACTCCTATTTTGGCAACCTATATATCTAGATTGATAAATAATGAATGAATGGATGATGAACAAGTTTCATTACATGGCAATATCGGGCAGATGCAAAGGGAGATGCCAGATATTGCTTCGTTTTTATTTAGAGATAAGTATTAGAAAAAACAAATACTAATATATTACTTTATATTTATCATGCATGTATTGATCAGTGATATAAAAAAGAAAATTAAAACAAAAAATAATATATAGCAGCTCTCTAATAAATTTGATACATCGATGATTAATAGTTTGTATTTATAGTTGACTGTCACCTATAAATACAAACTATGAATTGGTGTTGATAGTCACCACCATATATAGTTGATTATTAATTTGTATTCTTTCTTCTGTAATGATGTCATTTGACATCACCACCTGAAGATCATATTCCATCAAAATAAATACAAACACTAACATTTTCATACAACAGAATGTATGGTGTTCTCAGTACCATATTATCTTGAATAAGGCCCACAATCCATGATGATGATTTGTGCACTTTTTTTTGGGAGAGTTTCTAATGTGTATCATTTGAAATTTAGAAATTTCACAATATGTAAAAATCAAGAAGTTTCTCAATTTCTATACAGAAAGTGTGCACTTTTGCAGTTTCTTAAACATTGTAATTTTTTTAGTTTCTCAATTTGAGAAATTGTAAAATTCGACATTTTTTCTTACAACAATTGTGAAAATTTCTAATTTCACAATATAGACCACCAGTTTACTCCAAAAACAAGCATCCAGACTGATCAGGATGACCATCCACACAGATGAGGATGATTCACAGATCAGAAAAAAGCAACACAAATCTAGAGCACACCACCAGAACTGATCTGCTGCAGACCACCACAAGCATCACAGATCTGGAGCAGACCACCAGAATTGATCTAGAGCACACCACCACAAGCATCCAGACAGATCTGATCAGATGCAGACCACCAGAATTGCTCCAGATCAGTCCACCTTCATGACTGATGCAATAGTTCACCATGCAGACCACCAAAGGAAGAGAAAAGAAGGGAAAAAAAAGAAATAGAGAGGAGCTAATTCAGAGCAGTTTTGGACCCCAAACGCCCCGGTTTAGCCTACTTTGTCACACTTTTATGTCCTACATAACTAATAATGCTTCCTATCGAAGCATTGCTTGCTTTCACAAGTTTGTTTGACCTAGGCCGAGGTGACCGCTACGATCTCGGGTTGTTTCCAAGCTGTTTCCAACTTTTTGCCCGAACCGGCTCGTTTTTGCCTTCTCTATCACATTTTGGTTTCCATGGAACAATCAAAAATTCTTGTTTAACTAGTCATCCTTGGATTAGTGGAACATTACAATGTTTGAAGTTTCTATACTAGTCAACATAAACTAAACTGTAAATTCCATCTTTTAAATATTGAACTAAAATTAGTTTAAAGACAATCCATTCTCTATGATATTCTCATCAAACGTTTATTTGCCTTTACTTTGAACATAAATATAATCAAATATGGTTTAACACACTTACCAATTACCATGACTATCTATTGTCGAAAATTTGGTGGATTGCGATTTTCCAAAACTTGCGCCAACATGCTCTGAAGTCCAAAAAGCTGCCGCTGCATCTCCTCACGTTGTCTTGTATTCTCTGCCTCTTTCGTTTGTTGCTCCTCTTCTTTTTTTTGTTGCTCCTCACGGTTGCTCTGCTGCTCCGCACGCATTATCTCCAACTCAGATGTAAGCCTTTTCAATTGCTCGTCACGTGCTTGTGATGCAGCAGAGAACCCAGTATCACAAGAAGAAGGCTTTGGTCCAACCCCAAATCCTCTCAAGTATCCCTTCTTCTTACCAAGAACCACCATTGATATATCCTCTTGCCTCATCGGCGTTCCAGCCTCGATAGACTCATCCCGCACCCTTGTCATTTGCTCCTATAATTGTAAAATATAAATATTGTTAGTATATGACAAACACAAAAGTTGCATGTATAAGTGTCCAAATGATTGGAATACTTGCATGTAAATCACCGCACATAGGATCAATCCACTGTTTTGTCTTCTTGTGTTGATGAGTGTCCTTGTAGAAATTACAGAGATCTGGCAACAATCCACCATTTTCCTTCACCTGTGATATGCCAAACACCAACAAGAACACGCCTTCATTAATATGGTAACATATTAAATAAGTGTGGATAAAGTTAATAAAATCAACGAAACACATCTCACCGCAATACTCATCGCTGCCGGAAAAGATCGCGACCCACTAGTGTGATTGTAGGGTAGCTTGCTCCTATTATTTTTGCCGGCGTCGTAGCGACGCTACAAAAATCCACACTGTACGGGTTTATTACATATATAGGTAAAGTACTAAGTCAATTTTTTGGGTCATGGTTAGATACAAAAATCCAAATTGTAAGGGTTTGTGACATATATAGTTAAACAATGATAACAGTACTAAGAAGCCTTGTGAAGGTGGTCAAATACTTTGCATTTATAGGTAAATAATTTGATCCTTCATTCTATATGATTTCATAGAGCTTGTTAATAATACATTATTATTATATAACTAAATCATAGCATACCTTGTTTGCAGGATCTAACCATACTTCGTCGATCAAATACTTCCAATCATCTAATTTGATTCCTTTGTATGGATGAGCATAGGGATTAGTTCCCGCATCCACAAGCTTCTCCCATTTCTTCTTCATTCTGCATTTCCAATCTTTATGTAACACGTTACACTTCTTTTCCACAACTTGCTGGGATAGTGCATTGTCCTCATAATTATCCCCTATTTCAAATTTATCCTATAATTATCAATGCAAACCAAATAAGAAACTTGCAATTATGTAATGTGAACGCTGAAAATATGTAGTTACAGTGATATTTAATTACGGCGACGTGCAAAATTTAATGAAAAAGAACATCACTTCATAAAAGAAAAAACACATTTAATAAATAGTCTGTCATGTAATTTGACTATTATGGGTGAAGCAATGGCAATGGCAATGGCAAACACATTCCTAAGGATCAAGCAATGGCAACAATCACCCCTTGCACTATTAACATATCCACAACAGAAAAACAAGACCGAACCAACACAATTCAGCAAGAAACGCCTCTGCTGCAGTCCCCCAAAACAATACAACTGCAGGCATTTCAAAACTCCCCTGTGAGACACAAGTCAGGCAACAGAACAGCAGTAAGCAACATTTCTAACTCTACGCAGCAGTAGGCCACAACATCAGAACTGGGATCCTCATGAAGAACCAAAACATAGTGAGCTAATTCAAAGCAGCAGCCTTGAGTTTGATGACCTCACACAGCTCCACCAGATCTGGTTGTGTGCCATTAAAGATGCTGCCATACCTCTGTTTCCAAATAAACCATAACACAGCCACAGGCATAGTTTTCCAGCTTACCCTTTTATGTTTTTTCAATTATAACAAAAAACATCTATATACCTTTCTTTTGGTTTTTTAACCCTCTTTTGTTTTCTTAAACCTCTGGATGGTCTGCTCTGCTTCTCTTCTCATTGTTTTAAATTACAGTTAAAAGGAAATCCTCAGCAGTTCTTGTTAATGAAATTAGATTTTTTTGACAATCTTGTTAATTAATGAGACTTTTTTTTACAATCTAAAATATCCAAGAACTTTGTTGACATAACCAACCTTTTATAAATCTAAGGCAGTACCCTCATATCACAAGCTTTTATAGGCATCATCTCTTGAGAGGTCATTCCTAAGCACTAGATTGAGAGCCTTGTGCTTACATATTGGTGCTCCATTGCCCCTCACTTCTCTCTCTGTTGGGCCACTCTGTCTCCCACCTAAACATTCCCCTTTGTCCCTGGTAATCGTGAGTCTCCAATGAACCCCTGACCTCCTGCCAGTACTTCCTGTCCTACACTCTCCTTGGCCCCAGTTTGCAGCCTAGCCTCTATTAGTTTGACGCATGTGATTGTAAATTCAATAAACATCTTAACGTCAACCATTCTTTTGATGAAGATCCTTGTCAAGATCAATAATATTTCATTTTTTGTTTCGTAGAATCAATATTGATACTCAACAAAAAGAGGTGAATTACAAAAAAGTGAAAACTCCTCAAAATAATTGCAACTTTCATGGAGGTACGTGTCAATGTGTTTGATGCAAGGCACTACCAAAGCAGCATTAACAAGAAAGTAAGTGGACCGAGTTTAGAATTAGAAAGCCAAAAATATGAATGCTTCTGGCCAGACATTTTTTCCATGTCACACAAAAGTGGACCGAGTTTAGAATTAGAAAGCCAAAAATATGAAGCACATAAATACACACCATCACTAACATGTAAAAAATGTTTCGTTTCAGAATACAGACCAAAACACCTGTAATAAAATCTATTAAAAGAACCTACTATTCTCACATAGTGTTCCCAAAGAAAAAAGAAAAGGCAGAGGTTAACTACAAACTACTCCCACCCTAATATCCAATACATGAGCATTAAAACTTCTTAATGCTAATGAATCAGGTACTTTTGCATCTCACTTGTATTATGTAGTAAAAAATGTAACAGGATATTTTTCTGATTCATCAACTATTACAGAAAAAAAAACCTCAGCAACCTTGGAGATATAATTAATGACACTTTTTTGACAATCTAGTTATGTGACTCAAATACTTTTAAAAGGTGGTCAAATACTTTTTTGAGGTGTCTCACTCATGCAAAAAAGCAAAGCACTGATGCATAGCTCTTTACCTTTTTTATCCCATTATTAAAACTAGAGGAGAGGAGATGCCAATTGTTGTACTTCCATCTCTAAATCTAGAGGAGATGCAGTAGAAAACATTGTAGAGACAATTGACACCTTTTAGAAAGCTACAAACTTCTGCTAATGTAACAATTACTTTCCAAGTTAATTTTCCTACTCAATAACTAAAGACATATTCTTGATCTGGTTCAGTCTTCAATCAACAGCTTGGTAATAGTTTTAGTGGATCTTAGATCACAGTCTTGGTACAATTCTTCATAAGAAATCAAATCTGTCTTCACAATGAAAGGGTAAAAATCTGCATCATTTCAATGACAACAAATTTAGACTCTTTTTGTATAGATGGATTTCAAATGAAGGAAATTTAAGGTCAGATTTTACAAAAGTATAGGAGAGTTTGTTACTATAGTTTTATTGGGAATCTGAAAGGGAACAAAGAAAAGTATTTTTGTTAGTATCTCTGTACAACTTCAGTATGAAGGATTTAAAATAACAACTACTACATTTTTAAATTAAAAGTCTATCACGTTAAAGACATCAAGTTTAACAATAAAATCTATATATAAATTATCAAATCTAAGTTTGAGCTATTCCCTATTAATGATTAGTGTCAAATCCTCTTATTTCAAATTTAAATATCACTACTGAATGGATGGTAGAGAGAGAGTGGTTGAGAGATGACTATCAGTTTCACTTACTTGCCTACAAAATTAACATACTAAATATGCACTAGTTCATTTTGATGACAGGAAAATATTATAAAAAATAAATAAATAAATAAAAATAAAAAGAAGAAGAAGAGGAAGAAAGAAGACAATGCAAAGCTTTGTCCTTGGATAAAAAAACCATTTACGTTGAGAAGAAATAATATGTTGATGTCTGGAAAATATTATGACCATAGTGGCAACATAAAAAGCTTCCTCAAGTTGCTCTTTGAAAGCAGTCTTCGAAACATAAGGGACAATCACTGCAAAGCTAATATATATATATATATATATATATGGAAACGAGATAGAAACGCCTACACAACAACTTTCAAAAAAAAAAAAAAAAAGACCAAGGCACGACATGAAAGGGATATGACAATCACACAGTTTAAAAAAAAAAAAAGACATGGTGTTCGAGTTTACTTAGGGAACAATCACACATTTCATCAGGACCAACATACCCTCCTATTTGATTAGACTAAATACTTTCAAGTACAACATTTGAAAATTGAAAACTGAGCAATAAATTTGTCTATCAAGATTATAAGTGAAAATCATGTTCCTCCAAGATAATTGAACATTCAGTGACAAATCAAGTCTAACTAAAATTTTAGGACCTTTTTAACAGAATTTCCAATTGAAGCCTTAGAAGTACACAAATTTGAGTGCTTAGTCGTGTTAACAAAAAAACCTGTTACTTTCATCATTGTAAATATAATCAAAAAAAATTGGAAACTCTGCATCAGGGTGAGCAACAAACATGAATTTGGAGACCCAATGCCTAATCCATCTATGCTTGATGTTTTGGCCTTAGGCTGTAGTGCCCCAAATTTGTGGTAGTAGTTACATTTGTGTCTAAAAACTTAATCCTACGTCAGTTTGTGACTTCAAATTCCCCAGCCATGACTTTCATGCTGATTTGATGCCAATAGACCGATCATCTATATAACATAGTAATTAAAGTGAAGTTCAGAATCTCTAGATTGAAAGTCACAAATTCAGTATTTTCACCAAACTAGAGACTCCCTTTCACACTAAACGCAAATTAACAGCCTTAAAAGTTAAAACTTAAGCCCATGATCCTTTTAACCACAAAATAATGTGAAATATATTACGAACTAGTTTATTCAATATCATTAAAAGAGAACAGTTACAAAAAAATACCACCAATAAAATCCACAACATTCTGAAATCCTCATAGACGTTGGTATTATCCCTTTCTTTCAAAACACACTTTCAGAAGGGAGTTCACTATTCTTGAAATAGATGCACCAAGGGTCATAGTAGTTTGATTGGGCTTTTCAAGAAGAATACAAGAGAAATAATAGCCAACAGTTTCACTTGCCAAGGGCAATAGCGAACAGTGGTTCTCTCAAATAAGCAATCTAAGCATTACTTACTGCTTATTTCAGAAGAAATAAAGATTAAAAAAATAGTGTGAAATATAGTTTAGTCAAAGTTTTCACTCGGCAGCAAAACTAGGTTAGGTGAAGCATAGCAGATAAATAGTTTAAGAAAGTATTCAGCAGCCTCCAAAGAATGAAATAAAATATTCAGGAAATGAATTAATTTCTAATACTCTAAGATTGGAAGAAGTGAGTCTTCTTATTAAGCCTCTGCACATGAAAATCAAGAGTTTAACAACTCTACAAATAAAACTCACATACAGAAGAACATAATTATCAAGAAGTGTGTGACATCCATGCATGAAGAAGCCAATAGTAGAAAGCCTTTGCTTCTAAGACGACAACAACTATACATCAAACAGCAAGTTCCAACTACTGCCCTATAGGGGAAAAACATTCCATAAAATTGAAAACAAAAAATATTGCCAAGGCCATATAATTATTAACAAAACCTTAGACATCAACCATGGATTCACACCACTCACAGTTGTAGTATAACACAACCACTACATGCAGCCACTGATGAGCTTAGCAAAAACAGCATTAACAGCTTCCTCTAGATCAGCAAGCTACCCACAGATTAGATCTGCAACTATCGGATTAGTTCAACTTCTTAGCCACTAACAGCAGACTACCAACAGATTAGTTCAGCAATCACACCCTCTTAATAGTCACCATAACCTACCAGACTAGCACCAAGATATTAGCACAAGGACTGATAGCAGACGAACAGATCAGCAAGCCAAATAGACTAAAAGATAGTTCAATCAAGACTAACCAGCCACAGAACACCAGATCACCAGATAGTTCAACAACAGGTCATCAGACCTTTCACTAGCAAACAGAACAACACCTAAAAACTGTAGCATAACAGAGCTGCTCTGCCTCCAGCTCAATGGGCTCATCATAACTCATTGCATCAGTGCTCCTCCACAGCACAATCTGATCTGGCTTATATTACAGATGAAATAAAGGATTGAGAAATTAAAATCCTTTAGGTGTGGATTCAACCACAGTGTATCCTAGTCTAAATCTCATACTTTATATACTAAGGGTAGAGCAGTCCAGAAAAGTTATTTTCTTGAACGCTAAATCGATTAAAGAGCACAGATAACACAAACCTTCTAATCAGTCACAAGAAGTTGAGTTTTGTATACGTGTACAAGCGCTAAATTGTTTGGACATAATATTCATATGCCATTTTCTCCTTCTTTGGATTTATTTTCTTGAATATAATCATTAGACCAATTATGTCTGAATCAGGAGATTTAAGCTCATGAACAAGCCTAGGTCGCCTTAGAGCGAAAATAAGTTAGGCCCAGCTACAGCCCCTGAGAGACATATTCATACGAACCTGTCAACTGATGTGTAACACGATTCATTGTTAGTATATGATGATTCATTCTTATTCTTATTCATTCTTACACATCAACTGATGTGATGTAGTGCCTAATTTATTATTTAAAATAAAGTACTCAGTAAGATAACTTTTAAAATATTATTATCATATGATTCTTCTAGAGTATCAATGAAACACGATTCATTAATAATTATAATCCCCTCTTCCCCTTTGATATACATAACATTTTTTTTAATTTAGTATAAATCTATATCATTCTATACGAAATTACAAAATTAAATAAATCTATACCATTCTATATATATATATATATAACATTTAATAACTATAGGTATTCCAAACATTGAATCTAACTATCTTCCTAAACATTGAATCTAACTTGTCTTCCCAAACATTGAATCTAAACTATAGTAATATTAATTGGGACATTAATGTCAAAAAAGCAAAGAACCTATAAATAGAAATACCTGCACAATATTTCAACCTCTAACGGTACATACATGAAAAATGATCAAAAGTGCACTATGCATGAAACGAAAGTGCACTATGCATGATCAAAACTGTTGTGAATCGAGATATGCAGAGTTTTACTATGCATGACAAGCTTTCATAACCAACAAAGAAAATAAATACCCACCCTACATGCACATGAAAAGTGTACTTCTTCCATAATCCACACATACTATGAAAGAAATTAAATCATACCCGGACAGCTTGTACAACAGCCCCTTTTGTCGCAGGATCAGCAACAGTCCAACTTTTAACGCCTTGAATGGGGCACATCCTCCTAATCTGCCAATCTCATTAGCTCCTGGGGTCGCTAGCACACCTTCGAATGCATTGAATGTCTCAGTGATTGGAATGTGGAGCTTGTTCCCATTATTGTTGGCAACTCTTGTTGCTGTTGCTTTTCCAACTGTTGGTCCCCGCACTCGCCTTGATGAAGATGCACCTACATATTTGATAATGTTATTAGTGTATTTACTAATGTAAAAATATAAACAATGGATACATTGAAGGTAGATGAAACATATTTAATTACCTGCGCCACTTGTTTGACTTTGAGGAGATGGTGCCTGCGTTTCAGACAGAGATGCTTCACAAATCTCAAATCCATGTGGCGCATTAGTTTGAGACGGCGTTGGTGCAATAGTCTCAGATCCTGACAACACATTAATTTGAGACAGAGATGGTCCAATAGGCTCAAATCCATCTGCTGCAAGACCTTCCGGATAAGGTGTACATGTATCGGTCGAGGGTGAGTAGGGTTCAAGTAATGCCCTCTTCGGTGGTGGTAAACGGCGCATCTTCTTTGTAGGAGCCATTCTGTTATATTTTAACATAATCAAACAAGAAGTGCACAATGAGCACATGGATAAGCACAAATTTTTAATGTGAACACATACATATACGTCAACAGTAATAATTAACAAATAAAATAACTAAGAACTGAACATCCATGAAAATCTTAATTTCATACATATATATTAATCCATCTACATAAATTTGCAAGTGATATTGATGACATTAAATTTTTTTGGTTTTTGATCGGCAAAAAGAAGACTTTATTGATGAAATATATGAATAAGTACATCAATAAAGAAGAGCATGGAGTTATAACAAGCTCCAACCTCCTAGTTGGTGAGAGACCAACACACAAAGCAAACAAAGAAAATAAAGCCAGGAAATCCAGAAATATTAGGCACTACAGCACTGCCATGAATAAAAACCAGATGAGGCACTACAGCAGCCCTTCCAAGCACCAAAACAGATCACCAAAACAGAACAGGCAGAGAAGACAACCACTGCCTTGAACTACAGCAGCCCTACATCCACTCCAAGCACCAAGATTGTTTAAGCCAACACAGCAACAAAACAGATACACAGCCATGACCAAAGCAAAACAAAACAGTCACCACGGATCAACACATCAGCAAAAACAGAACAGAACACACTGACAGCCAGCCCTTCAGTTATGTACACTACAGCAGACAGACAGAACAGGCACTACAGCAGACACACGGCACAGAACACACTCTAAATCAAATACAGCAGAACAGAACAACAACCAGAGTAGCAGTTCACAAGTTAATATTAGACCAAACTCTCCAACTAAACGGACAGCACAACAGCAACATATATAGCAAAAAGTGTTGTAGTATGTCCTCAAACAGTATGTATTAAATACATCAAGGTTCTATGTCACGATTTATATAGTTAAACAATGTCAAATTCGTCTGCTTCTTGCTCATCATCGTCCTCAATGAAGTCATCTTCGTCGGTATCACAATTGAAAGCATCAGCAACACCCTCGACTTGTGTTTGACTATGAGATTGTGAAACCATTGTATTTGGAATAATTTCACCTTCAATATCATCTCTACACAAAGCCCCTTGATCGCCACCGCCTTCAACTTGCATACCATTTCCGTCCACAATTGGTACAACCTCGGTGGTTTCATTTTGTTGGAACACACTATTTAGAGCATCATCAGGTAAATCATCCATCTCTGGCACATTCCATATTCCTCGATGGTGGAATCGTTCTACAACTTTCCAATTCCCACCTAATTTGGTATCATTAACGTAGAATACTTGTTCTACTTGAGCTGGGAATACAAAGGGGTCATGTTCATACCATCGACTTTTTACATCGACACTTGTGACATGTGTATCCGTGAGACAAGTCTTCTTGCTACCGGTGTTATGCCATTCACATTGGTACAAAACAACTCGATGTCTAAACAAATATGTCATTTCCCACACTTTCCTCAAGTAACCGTAGAAACGCACTGAATGACCCTCATGCTCCCCTTCTACAACCAGCCCACTATTTTGAGTTTTACGACGGTTATCACGGTCGATGGTATGAAATCGAACACCATTAGAAATGCATCCCGAATATGTGTTGACTATTGCACTAGGACCGTTGGCCAACGACCACAATTCATCCGTTGCTTCCGACGACCCTTGATTCCACAACTGATTTATCTACATAAGCAATACGTGTTATGTTACTTTGTTCAAGTTGGTTATAGCATAATGTGCTCATATGTTGGATAGATAGGTATGTCTTACACGTTCTTTGAACCACTTAGGAAATTCATCCCGTTGCCTCTCTGTGGTGTCACATGTACTTTCATTTTGCAAAATGTTCTTGTGTTCCCTAATTAATAAGAATAGTAGATAAGTAAGACAAATGATTACGAATAATCAGACAATACGTGTTATGGTGAATTTAACTTTTAGCTAGGCCTGAAAACATACTGTAGATATTGTTCCACGTCAAAGCTATTGTATAAGACAAACCACTGAGCCATCTCTCGTTCGTGGAAAGGCACATCTGGTGCCCTACTGATTAGACCAAATGGACGAACTTTTTGAGAGAAGATGGCTAACCCCAAGCCGTGATCACCACCGTCATCATTCCTTTCTTCTCGATTAAACACTGTTTCAAATCCATCAAGATACATCGAGCAGAAAGTTGTACACTCTTTGGAAATGTACGCCTCCGCAATTGATCCTTCAGGATGAGCTTTATTGGCAACAAATCCTTTTAGCATTCCAAGTAGCCTACAAAAGAAATTTTTTTTACTATGTCCATACTACATTGCCAAAATATAGACTACCATTAAAGGTTGATGATAGTGATATGGTACGAGCATAAATAATTACCGTTCAATTGGGTACATCCATCGATATTGCACTGGCCCTCCCAGTATTGCCTCGCGCGGCAAATGAACAACCAAGTGAACCATGACATCAAAGAAAGCTGGAGGAAAAATCTTCTCAAGCTTGCAAAGTACAAGTATGATTTGATCCTCTAGCTTCTGTAAATCTGTCACCTTCAACGTCTTTGAACACAGTTGTTGGAAGAAATTTCCTAACTCAAACAAAGTCGTACCAATGTCATTGTTAAGATACCCGCGCATCCCAATCGGAAGTAGTCGGTGTAGAAGCACATGACAATCATGACTTTTGAGTCCTGAGATTTTGCCACTGTCAGTATTCACGCAATTGGAGATGTTTGCTGCATAACCATCGGGATACTTGATTGATTTCAAAAAAGCACCAAAGCCTTGTCTTTCTTTCGTGGATAATGTGTACACAGCTGGAGGCTTCACAAATGACCCATCACCACGACTCTGTAGGTGTAACTCCTTCCGAATTTTTAAATTTGCTAAATCAATCCATGCTTTTTCTGTGTCCTTGTTCTTCCCATCCACATTTAATAATGTCCCCATCAAATTGTCACAAATGTTCTTCTCTATGTGCATGACATCAAGGTTGTGTCGAAGCTTAAGCATCTTCCAGTAAGGCAATTCAAACATAATGCTTCTCTTTGCCCAATTCAACACTGGATGTTCATCCCTTTGTCTTTTCCTGTTATTTGGATGTTTTCCAAACGGCTTGTATGTCCCAGTCTGAATTTGCTCTAATATTTGCTCCCCTGATAACTCCAACGGTCTACACCTAACCTCACTTTGTCCGTTAAACAACTTGCTCCTTCGCCATCTGTGGTTCTCGGGCAAGTAACAACGAGCACCCATGTACCCTATCTTACTTGTTAACCTTTGTGATGATGCGTCCTCATTACAAGTGGGACAAGCCAAATAACCTTTAGTAGTCCACCTGGACATGTTACCATATGCAGGGAAGTCGTTGATGGTCCACATTAGTGCAGCATGCATTCTAAATGACTCTTCGTTTTTCGCATCATAAGTTCGCACCCCATCCCCCCATAACTCCTTCAACTCCTCAATCAATGGCCGTAAGTAAACATCGATATCTCTTCCAAGAGCCGATCGTCCAGGAATAAGCAATGACATCATGGAGAAAGGCTCTTTCATACACTTCCATGGTGGGAGGTTGTAAGGCATTAGGATAACGGGCCACATACTGTATGATGTGCTCATATTTCCGAATGGATTGAAACCATCGGTGGCGAGCCCTAGCCTTACATTTCCTGGATCCATGGCGAACATAGGATGTTGCCGATCAAAGTCTTTCCATGCCTCAGCATCAGCTGGATGCCTCAAGATTCCATCATCCACACGTTTCTCCTTGTGCCATCTCATATCTGTAGCGGTCTTCTTGGACATATACAATCTCTTCAATCTAGGTGTCAATGGAAAGTACCTCAAAATCTTGTGAGGGATCTTCTTACCCTTTCCGTTGTCCAACTTGTATCTAGGCTCTTCACACTTGGGGCAATTATCAAGATGTGCATGCTCCTTCCAAAATAGTGCACAATCATACCTACAAGCATGAATGGGAACGTAGCCCAAACCCAAGTCACGTAAGAATCTTTTCGCACCATATATGGTCCATGGAACAGTCTCATCACACTCAGGTAGAGTGTCCTTGAAAACTTTCATAACCATATCAAATGACTTATTGCTCCACTTGTTGTATACCTTAATGTGAAGCATCTTAATAATAAATGACAACACTGTGAACCTTGTGCATTCCGGGTATAGTTTACGTTGAGCATCTTCAAATAACTTATCAAAGTTTCGCCCATCCACACTCTCAAAAGTAGCAGGTAATTCATCCCCTTCATCATCCATTGCAAAACCCCTACAAACCTCTTCCAACATAGTAGGCAAATCATCCCCGTCATCCTGATCTTCCCCTACAATTTCATTATAAATGTCATGGTGACCTTCATTCGGTATGAGAGGTTCAACCACGGGAACAAGTTCCCCATGGTGCACCCAAGTCTTGTAAGAAAGAGAAATCCCTCTTCGAATCAAATGAATCCTAACAACGTGGATCGTATGTTTTTTGTCGTTCAAGCAATCAATACATGGACACCGAAGCTTATCCTCCAAGCCTACATTTCTCATCGCAAATTCAATAAATGAATTCACCCCTTCTTGATACTCCCTACTACTTAATCTATTTTTTATTGTCATCCAACCCTTGTCTATTTGGGCCATCTGAAAGGTTAAACACAACCATTACGGTAATTAATATACATAATATTACAGAAAGTGTTAGAAACTACATAATGAAATTTCCTAACAGTAACGGGAAGGAGAGATTCAAAAAAATGAAAATAAAATAAACTAAATTAAGCAACCTACAAGCATGCAATGCCTGCTACATTAACAATTGTTCAAATAGGGTTCTACAATTCCAAAAAAAAATGAAACAATTTATGCTACACTTATGAAACAAAGCAATGAAAAGAACAATGCTAACATGGATACCGTTCATTTATATTTTTTAGCTACGTGATCAGCAAAAGAAAACTTTATTGATGAATACATACAAAGTATGATAAGATCCTTCAATAAAGAGGAGCTTGGAGCTAGCAGAAGCTCCAAGCTTCAGTTGCTGAGAAACCAACAGACAAAGCGAAGCAACAAAACCAACAAACAAAACAGCCAATAGCCACGGCTGAGCACAAACAGATGAGATTCTTCAAAAAATCTACACAAGGTTGTATATATTTTTTTAGAGATTGTTTATATGACTCAAACCCATGCGACAAACACTTTTGAATTTTGAATTTTGAATTTGTAAGGAAGAGAAACAAACAAGAAAAAATATTTAATTTTTTTTCATTTACAAATAACTTAATAAATTTAAAATCCAAACACAAGTTGTTTGAGGGATAGCATTAAAATCATTATTGTAACTAGAAATGGTTCATTTAGAAAATAAGTACTTACTGTTAATTTGAGCATTACGAATTCTAAAAGAAAATAAGCTCAAAACCTAAAAAGAAAATGGTTCATTGCCAACAACAAATGTTGTCAAAATATTTTCAGAACTGAAGCTAAAAAACTACTTTGCTTTGGGTGTTTTGCCAAAAAACAAATGTTGTCAACAATGCGAGTTTACAAAACCATCAAACAAAACAGCCAATAGCTCAAAAATAGACCAACAAAAGCAGCCCAACCAAAGCAGCCAGCTGTTTCCCAACCAAAGCAGCCAGCTGTTTCAATGGAAGACTAATTCAAAGACTAGTAGCATACTAACAGATCAGCAAGACTATTAGCAGACTACCAAACTATTAGCAAGACTAACAGCTTCAACCCTCAGACCCTCTTTCTAGCAGACTACTAGTCGCAGCAATCGATACATTTTTTTTCTTTTCTTTTTTGGATCAACATAGCCGAGCAACACTACAGCAGGGGAAACAAATCAGCAGAACAGAATAGTGACAGATTGGACTGCCACAACAGTGGAAGATTTTGCCAAGAAATATGGAGGTGAAGTAGAAGAAGAGGAAGAGGAGGAGGAGGAGGAAGGAGCTGGAGACATTGTATAACAAACTAGTAAGTGTTTCTTTATCACATTGCATTTTCTTTGTTGTGCCTCTGTAAAATGTGTCTATGACGATACCAATGTCTTTTACACAAGTGTTTATGCTTAAAGATGCTTGCACAACCTCTTATTTTCCTGGTGTGCCCAAATGGACCATTGGCATTGCTCTCCTCAAAATAACTAATATGCCCTTGTGACTTTTAACATGTTTAAGTCAGTATGACAGTTAATCTAGTGGACTAGCTTAGTTGACTATTTTTACATACTTCTAATTACAAGATTAGGGAGCCAATTTCTGCCAAAGACAAAGATTGATTATTTTTTCTCTATTATTTATAAATTATGATTGTTCAATTTAATAATATTATCTTCATAAATATAAATAATCACTTGCCAATTGAAAAAAAAAAAACAAAACCATCACCATCGAAGTTGCGACCCTATATGGAAAAATGCACACAGTAGTGAAAAAGGAGAGATTGTGAAATGATCAACTTCTCATGATAGATAATTTTGTAAAATAATCAACTACTACATGACAACTGAATGAATAAAAAGTGTTGAAAAGAATTTAGATCTTTTATTTCCATAAGACACTAAGTAATAATTTGAAATTTTAGAACTTGCTAACATCCATACAGATGAACACTATATATTTGAACTAAAAGCAAAATAAACAAACTAGCTGATCCAAAAGATAAAGGAGCTACTCTACAGTATTTGATTTATTGCTCAAAAAATTTATTCCACAAGTCCATCGTTTCACACATGTATTCGACCCAACTTCACATTAAAAGTACATAAATATTTTCGTTAAAACAAAACTCCTAATAAAAACAATAATAAAAAGAAGAGACCAGTACCTGGCCACAAGCATCCATAAACATGTGTGACACATATACTTTGTAAAAGAAAATATAAAAATATGGCCAACAAAAAGTTAAATTATTTTAAAATTAGTTCAATTAAAAAACTATTAACATAAGTTAATTGCTTGTGGTTTTAGACAAGTTCATTTGGGGAGGGCTTATGGTATTCCTTGCCACTTAATGGAGAAAGGGCCTTTATAACAAGAGAGGGGTGCTTAGTCATTGTAGAGCTTTTCATTGGATTCTTCTCATGTTCTTCTTCTTCTTGTCTTTAAATTGGCCACTAAGGTTTCTTTCCTTTGAATCAAAAGGTCAAAAAACTAAGGTTTCTTTCCACATACCTATGCTATTGTGCACTTTACGGACAAGCAACCAAATCTCTGTTTGGTTTGGTGCCCTAAACTCTAAAGTAATTAATCAACTCTACAGAAGTCAACACCTTTGAGTGCTGAAAACTTATTGCACAAATTTATGTGGTGGTTCAATTAAATATTTATTTGTTTAAATAGTAAGATTTATTATTTTTTTGTTGTTGGTGTTTCATAAGATAATCAAAAAGCATCAATTGATAAATGAATAAGATTTTCTTTGGTGAAAAAAAAAAAAACAAATTAGGAAAGATGCTCCCCAAGCAAATAAACTCGGATTAAAATTTCTACTACGATAATTTTTTTTCTTAACCCCACATAAATCCCACTTAGGCAAGGTCTATAACATAATTAGGGCTTTTAGTCTAGTGGTTGTATAGTAGTACTTGGTAATGTGAACTTTGCAGGTTCAATTCGTATACTACAAGAATTTGATATATCTTTTGTTTACCTTACGTAAATAGCATAGAGATGAACAATATCCGGATATTGTCACGGTGTTAAGTATTTTTTTAAAAAAAAATTTTATTATATTTTAATTGGTTTAGGATATTGTGATTGGTTTAGGGATTGATAGACGTCTTTCATATTTATTATGGTATTTGAGAGGCAACATAAATGGCAATTTGTGATTAATGGAAGATGTGGTACCCTGTACATATTCAAAATAATTTTTCTGTGTACATAGATTCACTCTCTTTTTTCATTTGTTTTTTTTATTTTTAAGTCTCTTCTTAAAAATTCAACTCCAACTTGTAAAGGATGCTATATAGGGTAAGCCCTTGTAGAGCTTCTGGCTCATTTAAGGGTACTTCAAAAATGGAATAAATCCAATTAACCAACTAACTAGTTTGGAAATCAAATTACAAATAACTTACAAAAGCACCCAAAAAAGTTTTATTCTCATTAAAAGTATATTTCCCAATATAAAAAGGGATACTTAAAGAAAGAGGAGAAATAAAACACTACAAGAAGATCACAGATTGGGGGACTGAGCTTTGATCGAACGAAATCTTATTATCGACATAGCCCGGCAGCAATTGTAACAACTGGAAAATCTTCGTGGGTACTTCTTTTGGGCCATCAATGGTGATTATAATTGGAAAATCTCAACACAAGGTAAGAGTAATTGACTAATTTCAATATTATAACGAATGCATATAGTATGTTAAAAAAAAGAACAGAAAAAAAAAAAGAAGAGTAATTTTAAATTGAAATTGATTGATACGGTGGACTTGAATTGTGTGGTAGGCCCATGTGTCCCACAATAACATTATCTAATTCAAACCGAATAGATCAATCAACTGAAAATTTGTCCCAAATTTAGATTAATGCGTGTTGTCCGAATGCGAAATTTACACCACTCTCATTTTAATACTTTAAATTATTTATTTTATAAAAAACTTTATCTATATTATTTATAAAAAAAATTAAACTAATTTGATAATTATAATTTATTGTGTTTCTTTGTAAAATAATAGGCGATAAGTATATTTTTTAAAAATAAATCATCTATTTTTTTGCAACAAATGAGATAACATGAAGAGGTTACTGTTATGAGAATTTTCTTCATGGATCATAAAAGCGAAGGATCTTTGATCGAACATCTCAGATTGAGGGACTGAGCTTTGATCAACAGGGAAATCTTATTATCGACATAGCCCGGCAGCAAACATCAACACAAACACATATAAAGTGAGAGGGAGACACAGGCACAGACTGAGTGAGTGAGAGTGATACAGAGGATTTATACCTGAAATTGATTTTAGGGAGAGTTAAAGATGCTCCAAAAAATCGCGATGGTGAGGGCCCTGGTGGGTGAGACATTGTAGAACAAGACGAGTATGACAAATGAAAGAGAAGAAGTGAGACAGAGATATAAACAGAGAGAAACTATTCTAAATTGAAAAAACAATACCTAGATGAATCAGAAATGGCGAAGACGAATCAGAAATGGCGAAGACGGACGGCGGTGAAGACGGACGGCGGCGCAGACGGATGGCAAGGTCGATGGTAAGGTTAATTGGTGATTGGCGCGACTGAGCTTTGATCTCTTTCGACTGAGGGGTGAAAGGGACGCGTATTCAAAATATTATGTGTTTGAATTAGTAAAGTTATTCCCTACCAACCTGTTGGTCGGCTAACTTTTGTATGTGGGTGTAGATACCAAAACGACGTCGTTTTGGTATCAGCGACTAAATTATGTTAGTCGCTGTTTTGATCATACAACTCCAGATTTGATTTTATTCTGCCGCCCATATTTTTGGCGACAAAAATTGGAATTTGGTCGCAAAAAATTACTTATTTGCAACAAAAAAAATTTGGTCGGTAATATCAAAATTTTTTAGCAACGAATTTTTAATTTGGTCGGCAAATGACATATTTTTGGACAAAAATTTTTTTGGTCGGCAAATGTGTAAATTCTTGTAGTGGTCCGCAAAAGTGGTCATGACCAGTGAACAAATTCATTTATTCACCCACCTCACCCAAGCTCCACGCTTATCTGGGCATATTGGTGTAAACAATTTAACAAGATTCACTCGATCCATGTACGGAGTATTTCCATGTCACTCAGTCAGACAAATCACCATTTTAATACAAAAATATTTGTAGAGAATTTTACCAAATGATCAGAATACCAACGATTTGACAACAAATGATTTTACAAAATCTATTAATAACCACAATAATCAAGTGGATTACAAATTTAGGATAATTAAAAATAGAGAACTCTTTGCAAAGAGGTTTAAATAGAGCATATTGTATACAACCCGAATTTACCTCAAAATAATTGACTTCGTCACCATAAATCTGAAATTGCTCCATGGATCTCCAAAAATAACTTTGATTAAACTTCAAAGGCATAAAGTATGTATAATTTAATAAAATCTACAACTCTCAATTTATTTATTTATTTTATAAAATACTCATTTTCACTCTAAACACTCCCATATCTAAACTTAATATTTCTACTCCACCCAATCTATGAGAGGAGCAGAGTCGAATGAAGAAAGGATTGTGAGAGCTCCCCTCACTCTGCTGGTTTATAGAGGAATAAAGGAGAGAAAGAGAATTAAAAAAGAATTAAAAGTAAATGAAAAGATGGAATGATGGATGGTGGGTTTGGTGTGGCAAGTCAGGAACTGTGGGTTGTTGCCCACGGTTTGTTTGTTTGTATTTTTTTTTTCTTTTTTTTTTTCTCTTCTCACGTGATGAGGAATGGTAAGTTGATTTATTAAATAACAATATGATAGATATAAAAGAGATGAGATAAATACAAATAAATAATTTAAAATTAAATTCTTATCTAAAAATCTCACCACTAAATTAAAATAATAAACCACCAATACCACTCACTAAATATTAATACCTCAAAATACGGGGTGTTACATGGCCTTAGGCACGAGTCAAGGTTTCCTAAATTCCCCCAAAATAAAATATTTAAGTGGCAACTCTGTATCTGGCAAAGCAGTCCATGTTTGGCACTTCTTTATTAAAAATCAGTTTTCCAAAACGATTTGCCGGATTTGGACTCTTTGGTGATTTATCGGTCTTACATCGCACATTCTAAGATTAGATTCAGAACCATGACATTTGAGTCCGAACTGTAGTAGCTCGGAACTAAACGAGATCCCCACCACCCTTCCATCGCGCGCGCGGACGTCGAGGAGTTCCCAGGAGCGCGTCTACACCAAGGAACTGGGCAAAGAAGTTGCACATGCACCGAAATCTGCAAAGGTAATTACGTACTTAATGTTTTGATAACTGCATTTGGAGAAGACCTGCTATCGACACATTATCGGTTCTATTTTTGTATTAATGTTCACGTTAATAACATTGTAGAGTAAATGGCAAGTCCGTATATCATTAAAGTCAATTGTTGATATCGTTAACCGGTGTAATGAAGCACAGAAGCAGGCAGTCATTGATATTGGATTCGGTGGCCTCCTAGGGATAAAGTGTACCCGTATAGATCATGACTTGTGCCAATGGTTGGTATAGAACTTCTATCCCGACACTAGTTCATTGAATGTTCATGGGCGTCACCTCAGGCTCACCTCTAAGGAAGTTCATGTTTTATTGGGTATACGGTTAGAAGGTAATGATGTGTAGTTAACTGGTTCAATAGATGCATATCCCAATATCTACGAAGAGTTTAGACTTGTTAAGGGAGTCATTCCTTCGAACCAGTTGAGACTTTATCTAACTAAGACTAATGGTGTGGACGACGAGTTTCAACAGAAATTTGCACTGTACGTGTTGGGGGCCATGTTGTGTCCTACCACAATGACCGCCTTGAGTCTGTCATTCAGTCATGCCGTGAAGGACATAAATGGTATGAGGGCATGTAATTGGGCAAAGTTGACACTATAATTCCCTGTGAAAGGTGTTCGGAAGTATAAGATGAAAGGTCAGCGCGAGGCAACTAGATGTGTTTTCCTTCTAATGGTAACGTAATCGACCATTGTTTGTTTGTACCATGCCGATTACATATTTCATCCATTGCTGTCCATATGGTTCAATAAATTGGCAGTCGTTACGAAATACGAAGTTACCTGTTATTGAACAACAGCAACAAAAATACTTGTATGGGCCACATTTTTTTAACCAAAAAGAGGTTATCTTTTTAACCAGAAAGGTGCATGGGGATTCTGCCATTGAGACACAGAAACACATAGATATAATTGTGTTGTAAGTTATATGCATCAATAAAGTCCTTCGTTCATAGGAAAAAAAGGTGTAAAACATAGCTACCATGCAGACTTTGATACTAAATAAAAATACTCAACCTCTGAACCATGAAAATATTGCCAAATCGTATTTTGGACATGACAGATATATTGGTGTGCTTGATGCATATGAGAAGGTAATATGAATGTCCATCCCATTAAAGTGAGTAGATTTAATATGAATGTCGGTAATATGAATGTCGATCCCATTAATATGAATGTCAATGTAAATATGAAAGTGAGTAGATGTTCGCATGCCCTCCAAACAATGTTTTCACTTGTGTTTATGTGTAGATTTACATGCCTTTCAATTATAGAGGAGTACATTGGTTGTGCGTACAAATAGATATGGTAGACCGTGTGGTGTACCTATTTGACTCATTGGCATCCACCACACTGGACAGTAACAAGCTTGACGTGGCAAAAATGTTGGTATGTTCTGCTGAATTTGACAAAACTACTTCCAAACTGTGACATCCTTTACAAAAACCAATCGTCTTCTTCTGCAACAGGTTCAAACAATGCATGCCTTACTGCAACTACAGTTTGGAAATGAATATGGTCAAGACATGCGTAGCTTTGACGTCCGCATGTTAGACAAAAGGCCATTACAACAACTGGACGAGTAATCCACAAACCCTGCGTCACATTTATTTGACTCTTGAATGACTCATTTAATGAACCTACTTATATTTATGAGAAATTTAATATTACATTTCATTTGTAGCACTTTCGACTGTGGGATGTTTGTGATCAAGTACATGTAACGGCCTGATATACCCAGCGGTCCACACAAGGTACATTATACCGCTTCATTTCCAATTGTGAAAGAAATCCTTTTATTTCCTATAAATGTAACTGTACGTGATTTCTGTTATTCTCTTTCTCTACAAAGTTTCACCTTTTTGTGCTTCGTAAGTTGTTGCTTGACTTCTTTATGGATGTAAATAATTCAAAGATCGATAAGTATCTTTCATGCATGATTGATTGCAATTACAACAAATAGGGCAGTGATGGGGAATAGGCTACCAGTACGACAGTAATTTGGATGGCCAACCACAGTTCACTTTTTTTGTAGTAATTATTTTACAGAGGAGTGTAAATATGAGTTCTCTCGATGTTTAGGAACGATGATGTAAAGATGGATCACTAATTTGTTTGTAGTACAAGTACTATGTGAAGATGAGTGACAACAATTTTGAGGTCACAGCTGTGATAATACTAATTTTTCACGCATATTGATTATACACATAATTCGGATATTTGGGACTAGAACAAACGAAGGACAGTACTAATGTTTGTTCGCTTTTATCATGGCCTGTGAGTACTTACCAAATTGTTCATAAGTTAGATGTGGCAACTCTATCGATCAGTGGAATTATGGGTACGTGTTTGGGTGGGCTGGTGTAACCCTACGTCATAAATAAATCGAAGCAATTACACTTGAATTTGTACAAATCCGATGTGACTGAGCGATATCTTTTTTTGTGGCTTTGTTTCTAAATGCCATAATTTTCTCCAAAACAAAGCAAAAAAAATAACCCACAGAACAAACAAATAGCAGTGACAAGAATGCACCAACAAGGGTCCACCTGTCAACAGGAATTGATGTGGTCAACAAATTGCTAAAATTCTCCTGTCAAACCACCTTACTATTATGTTTCCAACTGTCCCTCCACATTCAGGGCTTCACATCGATAGGTCAAACTCTATATTCTGGCAATGACCCTTTCTGCAATCCACCTAATTAGTCCATGCCATATCCTCATAACTGCTGCACCATGTGGGCCCTCACATGAAGTTAAACTAAACCCCTTTCATATGTATAATTGATGGACTTTGACATTGACTTTGGCACATATTATGTTGTGGTTGATCCACGTGTCGACAGGAACAAACAAGTATAAATTTTATACTGCAAACAATAACATAACACTAATTCCTAATTAATCCCAACTTAAAGCACGTATAGGAGTTTGGTATTACAACTTACAAGAAATAACACTTCATGCTCAAGTCTGACTATAAATCATGCTTATTATGAATGGACACAAAATCCACAACAATTTCAAGTAAACAATTAAACCAAAGTTACCAGGCAACTGATTCAAACTGATTGAAATGCCTGAGAAGTAGGACTTGGATACTGATTCCAATGAAGAACATGCACCTGATGACAGGACTTGAAAGTCCTACCACGGGTGAAATGTATGTACAAGCCACTACATGGACAATCCAAGTACGAAACAATGATATATGTTGTTTTAATAGTACAATACGTGTACATGGACGACTAGGAACCGATTTCAAAACAAAACAAGAAACTCAAATATGTTTCTTTGCATTTGATTGAGTGCAATATTTATATCGTCAGCTGATTACGAGTGCGAAAGTGGGGATTGAACTTAATGCTACCCATATAATCCTGTGCCACGCCAATGATGGTACTCGGAAGACTCTGCTCACGATGATGGTAAGCTCAATGGTTCGATACATAAGAAGAAAACTGAGCACCTTTTGTTTCCTTCAACAAGTTGGGCTTCAAAGAATAGCAAAAGGATCTTGGTTAGACATGGTTTGATGCCATAAAACATTAAAGGAATGTACAAGTTGAAGATCTGCCATACAAAACAGAAGAACATTGTGGGTTTGAATGATACAGTTTTCAGAAGAACCTGTTCGTTTAATGATAAAGCTACTCCTAAATTATGCAAGAATTATAAACTTCTTAACTTGTGTTGTTGATGATGTTGTCCTATCTTCAGCCAACATCCTAGGCGTTGATATCTGTATACTCTTTTTGTGGCCCATTATTGCATGATCTCACACTTCTACCCCATAACTGCCACTGTAACTGCCCCTGACTTTAAATCTTCTAACTCTACCAAATATTAAATCTACCATGTCAACCTTCCTTTCCACCATGCTGACACATGTCCCTCATCATTAGCCCTGTTTGGTGCAGCTTAAAAGCTGCTTATTTCAGCTTTCAGCTTAATTTAAGCTATTTTGATGTGTTTGGTTTAGCTTATAGCTTATAACTTATAACTTTTTAGAAGTCAGAAATCAGCTTATTCTTTGAGTGGGGCAGGAGATGCGTAATTTATAAGTCAGAAATCAGCTTATGTTCATAGTTATAAGCTATAAGCTATTTAGGCATAAGCTATAAGTACTTTCTCACAGCTCTACCAAACAGGGCCATTATGACACAAAAATCAATAGAACACTATCCACTTAACACAAGCACGATCCTTTCCAAATGGGCGACTGAACCACAACACTTAGCCACTCACTATAACAGCCCACTGACTTTGAATTTTCAAACTCTGCCAAATATTCAATCTTCCCTGTCGACCTTCCTTTCCACCATGCTGCCACATGTCCCTCATCATTATAAGCTAAAGTTCAACAGAAAATTGTCCACTTAACACAATTACGATCCTTTCCAAGTGCGCCACTGAACCATAACACTTGGCTAGTAAGTGATTCAGAGTTGGTTGCACCATTTTTTGCACATAACCACACAATTCATGCCATCTGTCCCTCAGATTGCTTTAGTAATATTTCACTTTTAGTCCATTATGTGTCATTCTTTCACTAGTCCACCTGTTGACAGGTTCATGAACACAAGTCCGCCCAAACAATTACACACCAAATTCCATAACTTAAGAAATGCCTAACCATATTCAACTGAAGGACAGACACTGCTTAACAAAAGATAGATGTTGAAAAAGCTATTTTTTTAACCCCAACATTAAGGTTATATTTAAGGAAAACCCATACCTATAACTAGAGGGCGCAACTCACCGCTGGAGCGATAACAAAAGCCTACAGTTTCAGCCTACTACAAACATTACAGCTGAGTACTTACCATGTCATAATTAAAATCTTAATATTTTGATTTCCTTCAATCCAAATCATAGTAAATTTTTCGTTAACCTGAACCATTTTCACAAGCAATAATTTAATCAACAAATTGAATGTCGGTAAACTTCTTAATATTTGAAATACCATTTTTTAATATTGTAATGACTTAAACACAATTGTTGTCCTACATTTACCACAATACACAACTTATTTATATTGAAAACAAAAAATACATTTCGGGTTTATAATAATAAAAATAAAAATTGTCTTTTTTATTATTATTTTTTTTTAAGTTGACTCATATTTGAAGCAAAATTATGATTAGTTTTTTTTTTAATTTTAAATTTCTGTTTGCACCTACTTTTGCCAGATCCTATCAACAGGTGCTCCACTCAATTGAGGACACAAGCCAAGTCTACAGTGGATATTTAGTATTAGATGACAAGGGTCATCAACTACCATTTGAATCTTGTATGCCACCTGACTTAGATGGTGGAGCAGTTATTGGCACTGATCATCGACTTAGTGGCCAGTCTCCAAGAGGAAACATGAATGAAGTGGGAGTTTGTATCTGTCGAGGGAAGGCTAAAAGAACTTGGGGACACGTGACAACTTCAAGGATATGCAGTTTGATAGGTAGAAGTAAAGGTTTTATGTAGTTTCAAGACTTAGAAATGACAGTGCAGTTACAGAAGTTGCACAGCAGCAGTTGGAGATTCAGCACATCATAGGGTCGTGGCAAAAAAGAGCTACAAAGCCCAAAAAGTTTGGAGAGAGAGAGAAGATATCAACGACAACACATCAACTTACATTCTACATTTAAGAGTAGATCAAATTGTAACTTACGAGTAGTTTTTTCCCTTGTAATTTGTACTTTCTAACTGGGTGAACTTTGCTGATTTCAACCTCAAATCACCAAAGGTTTATCTTCTCTAATTTGATACTATCAACTCATATTAGAAAGTTCATTTCACTTGTTTACTTTGTTACCATCAGTTCATCCAAACAAGTCATCATCATTTTCAGGCATTCGAACCAATACCACAATTGCTTGATTGTTCTTTTTTAAATTGTCATCTTTAAATTACTGCTTGGTTACTGTCGATATAGGTCCACCATAATTTTACTAACAATTTCCCCATCACTTTCATAGTTAAACATAAAATTATTTCACAACTCCTGTTCGTAATTTGTAATTCATATACCAATCGGCTTAGACATAAAGTAAACTAGTTCATTGGGCTAATTTGTCCAACTAATACCCAAAAATTAACTAGCACTTGGATTATACAAAAAAATGCATGTGCTGGGATGTAATTTTGAAAAACCACATGGACAAATTCCATATTTTAATCAGAAGACAAAATATAATACTAATTTACCGAAACAAGTCATAACAAATCAATACGAAGCCAAAACACATCATTAGTTGTCAACCACACCGCAACAACCCTTCAGTTAGATCCAACCAAATTTGGAACAGAAACAAGTAACCCCCAATAGGAATCTTGGAATACATACATAAGCCAATTTCCAACCTAAAACAATACATAGACAACAGACACCCATATATATCTCACCTTCATTTAGTTCTGAAAATGACAAGTCACTGCAAACAAAAATGACAAAATCACTCTAAACAATATGCAAAATAACTGTTCCTGGCCTTGTAAATAAGCAACATTGTGCCATTTCCTGGCCTTGTACATTAGCAATTATTTACACGTTATGTACAGCAATCCGTGCAAAATCATAACTACGGACATATCTACCTTGTTCTTACCAATGATATGTTTTCAGAAGCTAGTACTGTGTACCTAATAAATTAAGCGAATAAGTAAATCATACAATTACCTGATTCACCTCATCAATTATAGTCGAATCATTTTTGCACACTTGTGCTTCGACACTACCGTATTGGCCCACAGGCTGTTTTGAATCAGGAGAAACATCAAAAAAATAGACGTCATTACTTAATGTGCGGTGTACTTGGATCCACCAACCCAATTTTGCAGCGAATGGGCAATGAGTCCGCATTGTACTCATGGTCACTGATGTGGGTTGTATCTGTAGCTGAGTTACTACCCATTGTTCGGCTAAACCGAACCTTAGGACACATTCGCTTCGTGTGGCCAATGCATTTGCATTTCCCACATTTCTTGGTCTTCGACAGTTAGACGAGACCCGTCCCGAGTTCCCTTTCGTCTTCACAAGATCAGGATCTTCTACTCCAAATTGTCGTGGGATTGAATGTTTCCCTTTGTCTCCATCCCCATCGTTGCGATTCCTCTCATATAACTCTTTCATCCGGCTCGTCATCGGAAAACATGCATCCCTAGCCTCTTTGAAACCTTCGGTTGATTGCGAGGCATAGAAACACATTTCATTGTAAGAAGAACTCAGTATCCCATAGCGAGCAGTCTGTGTTATAATGATATCAATTGAGGGTTGACGCCATAGCTGGCCATCCTTACTTGCAACCCTTGTCCATCTATGCAGCACAGAAGTTGGGGGAATTTGCGTTAAATTTTCATCTTTCATAACGCATATCATGTGACAGCAAGGTAGCCCGAACGACTCAAACTTCATGCAAGAACATATCATTGCGGCATCTACTGGATTATGTGTTACTATCCACGATCTATCCTTCACCTTGTACGTATGAATATAGTAGCATTTCTGACCATCCAGCAAAAGGAACACGTCCTTCACATTCAACTTCCCCTCTTCTAAGATTTCATCACGAAACATTTTATATATATATCGGGTGAATAGCTCAGTCCATGTCTCTTTATATCTCGCAATGGAATAATCAATACCGGAAAAGTGTTATTTGTTTCGGCATCATCTCCAGCCTCGTTATACCTTATCCTTGCAAGAGCCCGATCATAGTGCCTAACAAATTCATATAGCTTTAATTTATGTTGGAGGAAGGGATTGAAATAAGCATTCATACTCTCCGAGCGCTGAGTGCTCTTCATCCCAGCAAAGAAATGGCCACGCATATATGCCTCAACCTACATATGACGCTTCTCATATGTCTCCAACACCCAGCTGTTGTTTTCAAGTCCAAATTTTTCAACCATTCTTGTCGAACCATCCTCAAACTTTGCCTCATCCGTTTCCATCTCCATGCACTGCTTGAAAGCATGTGCAAAGCCACTTTTGTGAATATTTGACACAGCATTTTTTCCAAGATGCCAATTATATAATCGATGTCTTGCGTCTGGAAATAGTCTTCTGATTGCCTCTCGCATCGCCTTATCCCCATCTGTCAGTATGGACACAGGTGCTTTATTGTCCATCACCTCCCTAAATGTTTCCAAAACCCATGTGTATGTATCAATTGTCTCATTAGCTAGCAAAACACATGCAAATATCGTGGTCGTGAAGTGGTTAGTCACACCAGCCAACATGACAAAAGGTTTCTTGTACGCATTGCTACGGTAAGTTGAGTCAAATATCAACACATCACCAAACTTTGTGTAGTCAGCCCATGATTTCGAATCTGCCCAGAACAGATTTTGTAACTTGTTATCCTTACACACATCATACTTGTAAAAAAAACGTGGGTCAACATCAAGTTTTGCACACAGGTAAACCAAAGTACCCTGCGTATCACCATCCTCAACTTCTGCTCTACGTTCGGCTTGAATGTGGTTGTGCAGATCCGTATAGATGAAACCAACATTCTCATAACACTCAGATTGATTTACCATACAATCCGTGATTTGGCTAGTATTCACACCGACGTTGCGCATAGCCATTGCTTGAGCTTTGTTACCACTATTTAAACCCTAATGTGACTTCAGATACATCACACAGTGTTGTTCTGCCAATTCATGGTTGTGGTCTGCGATAAAGTGAGTCACAACATACTTTTCCCCTTTCACTAGCCTCTGGATCGTACCGTATGCGAAATTGTGCTTTGCAACCTACTCTTGTTAGTGCCGTGGGAGCTCTTCTATTCTCTGCAACACAGTCCAAGTATTTTGGTAATCTCTGACCTTCCCTTGAACACAACCATAGCCTACTAACAATCTTTCCCTATTTATTTGTGTTAAATCTAGATTTTCGTATACTAAATCCCTTGGCTTTAACATATGCATTGTAGAAAGCTTCTCCATCTTCGACCGAATCAAATTTCTGTTCCAAAACAGCACGTTCAACCTCACCAACCATGTCATCGCCATGAGCATCTTCAACCATTTCTTGTTTCACATCGACTCAACCATCTTCAACATTTATGTTGGTTGCTTCTTCATCGCGCGGACCAGCTTCACAACCATGACAACGTTCTGCCCAACTTTCATTGATCAAACGAATGTCATCTGCTTCATTTGGAATGTCAAATCAACACCTTCACTTTTAACTTTGGTTGGGGCCATATTGTACATGACATTAGTACAAACAATTACTTAATGACTGAAAAATGTTAATACAAACACAAACATGACATTTTAAGACGGTTGGATTGTTTGTGCAAACACAAACACTCAATTGAGAAAGAGAGAGGTTACCTGGCGATGGAGGGGTTTCGATTTGAGCGAAGCGTAGAGGGGTTGAAGTTAGGATGAGGGTTAGTTGAGAGAAAATCGCTGAAGTGAAAAGGCCAGAGAGAGAGAGAGATAGAGAGAGGGAGATAGCTCCATACCTGATATCTAGTTAGAGAGAACGCCTTCACTTCAGTAATGGAATCCCACAGAGCCTTGTAGTTCCGTTGTTGCTGGAAATCAAGGGTTATACTGTTTCCTACAGAGCTTCATCAATGGAACCCAGTAGGGGCTTGTCGCTATTAATGGAAATCAAGGGTTACACACTCAACCTTACAGAGATTAAGATAATAAGAGAGAGAGAGAGAGAGAGAGAGAGAAAGAGAGAGAGAGAGATGAAATAGAAAGAGAGTGAGGAAAGTGGGATGCAATCATGCAAATAGGAGGATTAATTGGTTGCCTCGGTTTCACATTTTTTACGATTACACAATTTAATAGTCTTGATCAATTATTGTAATCTAACGGCTAAAAATTAGGTTGCATATAGTGTGCATCCTTAAAGGGGTTGCACACTTAAACAACACCTTTTTTTTATGATAAAATTTTAAACTTTAGACTTTTGACTTCATTGACTCGACGGGTCGTGGAAAAAAAATGATTACAAGCTTTTTTAGTTTTTTTTAATAATCCTTTGTAAACTTTTTTAATTTCTTTTTTTTTTTTTTTTTTTTTACCGAATATTTGTTACTTTCTACATTTGTTTATGCAAGATGAATTTGAAAAAATTGGCATAATTAAAAAATATATCATTAAAGACAAAAAATTTTGAACAAATTATACTAATAATCCTTATAGTTCGAAATTTGTGTCACTTTAATCCCTGACTTTTCAATTATGATGCATTTGATCATGAATTTTGAATCTTATTTTAAATAAGGACAATTGAAATTACCATTGTTCAATTTTAAGGACAAAGTCGTCAATTTGATAAAATATAAACTGATTGGATAAAATTAAATGTCAAAAAATATTTTTGAATTTTTTAAAAATAATTTCTAAACATCAAAGATAAAATTATGTAAAATTGATAAATATTTTAGACATTTATTTATTTATTTATTTTACCAAATTAATTTTTAGAGTAAATTACAAACACACCCCTTGAGATTTACTTAAATTACAAATTACCCTCGGTGGTTCTAGAAATTACATTATGCCCCCTAAAGTTTTTAATTTCATAACAAATATGTCCTTTTATTAAAAAAATCATCAAGTTAATTAACAGTTTTTAATAATGTTAAAATTTTATTTCAATTAATAATTCAGATAATTTTATTATTGTATAGGTGAACAGTTAGAAATTTCACTTTTTCAATTAATTCTATTAAATAAAAAATTCTGACAGTGAGGTATATGTAATTTTCCAAACTACTGGGGGCAATTAATATTTTAAGCAAATCTCAAGGGGTGTATTTGTAATTTACCCTAATTTTTATTATGTGTTTAAATGATGATCATGTAATGGATAATTGTTAGGCTTTTAATGTGTAATCAATATATTTAATATATGAAATGTTTTTAGTTTTGGATTTTTTGATTTAATAGATTGGTTTAATAATGCTATCAAAGTTGTCACCATATTTGACTTTTGAAAAAATAAAAACTAATTTAATGAAAATAAAAACAATCACCGATTACATGATCATCATTCAAACACATAATAAAAATTAATTTGGTAAAAAAATAAATAAATAAATTTCTAAAACATTTATCAATTTTACATAATTTTATTTTTAGTGGGTAGAAATAATTTTTAAAAATTCCAAAATATTTTTTTGACATTTATTTTTGTCAAATTAGTTTTATATTTTATCAAATTAACGATTTTGCCATTGAAATTGAGCAATGATATCTTCAATTGTCCTTATTTGAAACAAGATTTAAAATTCAGGGTCAAATGTATCACAATTAAAAAATTAGGGACCAAAGTGACACAAGATCTAAATTGTAGGGACAGTTAGTGTAGTTCGCCCAAAAATTTTTTAGTTATACGCCAAGCGCTCCCATATTTTGTGAATCTATGGGAGATTATTTTAAACAACTTCTAATTACACATTATTAAATAGAAACAACTTAAATAAATTAAAAAAATTAAAGTTAAAAAATGGATGTTTTTACTAATCTTAGAAAACCTTTACTCGATATTTCAAATATGATGTGACATTTCGATAGTTATATTTTGACATCAAATATCAATTTCACCTGGTGTGACAAAAGTTAATGTGACATTTGGTATCATCTCTTCATGTCAATTTTGACATATTCCTACTTCATACTTTTTTTTTAAAATAAAAGAGTTTCTCTGTGAAATAAAAAAATTCAAATTTAAAAAATAAGGTAATAATAGATTTAACACATCAGGTGAACATCTTTCATGTCAAATTGGTCAATTTGCCACCTAAGCTTTCAAAAAAAAATTACCTTACCAAATTTTAAAAATTTCCATGTAGATGCTCTTAAATCACATTTTAGCCACATTTTAAAAAAATAATAAATAAAAACTAGTCTCATGCATACCAAAGGCGAGGCACTTGTTATTTATTAAACAGTTTCTCACCTTTCTCCAAAAAAAAAGTTTCTCACAAACATATTATAAAATTCTTTTACTCAACAATTAAGCACCAGTTGGATAACTTGGCTCCTCTTTCAATAGACAATGATATATCATAAGAAAAATAAAAATAGTCTGATATTCCAGTTGGTATACATGCACATGAAAACAGATAACAAGGCATGTCTTACCAATAGATATATCATGAACGACATACATTACACAGAATCAAAAAAATGTTTTTAAAAAATGGTGAAATCCATTAATTACTTCAGCCATGATACAGCAAAACATAATTTTTAAATGTAGCAGCTAATAGAATGATAACATTTAGGTACTTGGGTGATCTGGCAATGCTTTTAGGTCCATTTCAACTTGGCGAATTGTCCATTGCATATTTTCCAATTTCTGTTTATGAGAAAATGAAATCAGAGTTAAACCCAATATCTGAATCAGAATGATCTAAATACAAAACAATATTACCTTTACTATGTCATGGTACTGCCTTGCAATCGTATCAAAGTGGGGATCAACACCTTGATATTCATGTAGGTGGGTGACCTAGTTAAAACTCGAAGCGTTAGAAGTGCTATAACTAGGGGTGTGCGCAGTGCGATTCGGACGGTTTGAGAGTAAATTTACAAATCGAATGGCGGGTTAGTAGATTAGCGGATTGACAAATTGCGGTTTGGACAGTTTTTGACGGATTGGCGAATTGAAGAATATTCTAACTAATTATCATACATTTACATAATATATAACACTAATTTGTATAATATTTTTTAGATATATAACACAAAGTAATTTTACATAATATGTTTCATATATATAACCACTAATTGGTAATAAATTTCATATCTTAAATCTCTCTCACACTCATTTTTACGTTGATTTTTCATTGGAGGTTAAAAAATATATATGTATTAACTACAACAGAGCGGAGTGGTTCGGTTAGCGGATTATAAATTTTAAAGTTTAAACCGCGGTTAGCGGTTAGAGCGGTGCGAATGGATGCGGATCGGTGCGGTTTTAGCAGATTATACGGTATTTTACACAGTTCTAGTTATAACAACCCACATGAGTGCACACACACAGCATGCCTTATAGTAAATGTAATTAAAATAGTACTCTCTATAAAATATTGATCAGCATTTGTAGCCATAGCACAGAAGTTCGAATTGAAAAACAAAAAAAGAGGGAAAGATTATAACTGGGGTAACCCAAAGCAACAGTAAAATCCTGAAAGTGGTATGGATTTTCTCATTTACTAGAAGCAAAAACAATAAAAAGTCAGAAGAAACGAAGTTTAACACAGCTAAGCATCTAAAAAATGACAAGGGATAATTGACCGATTGGAAAATTGTCAACCATTGTTTCCAGATCCAAACCAGGCAAGTAGTGTGATTAAATTACAAAGGAAAAAACATAATACTTCCACCATCACTGCCTTAAGACACTACCATTTAAATGTTCCATATACACCCATTAACTATCATCAAATAAAAAATCAAACAAAGACAAAAGGAGAAAAAGAAAAAAAGAAGAGAAACATAATACATTTGGTATGCGAGAATGCTATGATACATAAGAAAACATACTGCTTTATTGTATGCAAGTGAAGCTTCCTCTGTAGCCTCAACCAGATATTTCCTGGAACAAAAGATAAACCAATCAAAAACCCTTTTTGAACGATTAACCTGATACAAATTTGATATGATGTCATCATTTGTTACCTTACTTTACGGAGAGCTGGAATTGATTCTTGAGTATAAGTCTCAAGCAAAAGAATATGCTCTAGAACCCTAAGTCAACAACGTAACATATCAGAGGCCACACAAAATAGTGAGCAAAATTTTCTATCAGATATAAATTGTCCAGAATTTACTACAAGGTTTAAAAATGGGGCAACTGACAAAAAGTTTAATTGCTAGTGGTAAGAGAAAATACTATAACATTTGCAAAAGATAACTATGAGAACAATTCGTGGCTATGTGTTCTACAAAAGAAAAACATACTATAAAGGATCATCATGTGCAACTCTCACAAAAAATGATAGAAGACTTGCTTCAATTCAGAACTATAACTATAGCGATCCCGGTTTCTCTTCATTTGATTGTTGTATTCCGGACTTAGGTTCCGTGGAATTGGTGGTTGTATATCTTGTTGTTATCCTTTAATTCCGTGTGTTTGAGTTTTAGGATGTATTGGGCGTGTTTCGAACAAGTTAGTTGAGCTTTAGTCTCATTCCTTGTTGCCCAGAATTTTGGGTGGTACGCTCGAGCGGGTCCCTTTGCACTCGAGCGGAGTTTGATTTTTGGTTGTCCGCTCGAGTGAGTCTTCTTGCACTCGAGCGGGGTTTACACACTCTTAGCATTTCGTGCCTCTACAAAACTTCTGCAGATGTGTTTTTCACGCTCGAGCGGGTCACACTCGAGCGGGTATCTTGGCGCTCGAGCGGGTAGTTCATTTTCTGTAAAAGTACTGGAAGGGAGAAATCTACGCTCGAGCGGCTTTCCCTTTGCGCTCGAGCGGGTGTGTTTTGCAGTTGTGTCTTGGCACTCGAGTGGGTACCCTTGCGCTCGAGCAGATCCAGTTTTTGTGCTTGACGCTCGAATGTCCTATTCTCCGCTCAAGTGGGTCATACGTATATCAAATATCAGCTGGGTCTTTTTAGATCACTTTTCAACTTCCACTCTCTCTCTTACTTTTCCAAAAACCCATTTTTGAGAGTCTCTCTCTCTACATTTCACCTTCTCTCTAGGGATTGATCTATCTTGAGTGATATACTCCCTTAGTGTCTTTACAAAAAGTGTAGAGCTTGATTTGGGCTTCCTTTTGATCCGAAATTTTCTTGGTTTAAAGCACTTCGAGATTTCTCCATCATCTCCATTGAGTTTCATCTCTTGAGGTAGGGATTCCTACTCATTCTTATGTGCTTTAACATAGATGTTGAGCTTTTTGTATATATGATTTGATTTGGGTAATTTTAGGTGTTAGGGTTTCAAAGGTATGAAAAAGGGGTTTTATTATTTTGACTCATAAATATGTAATTTGGGTCTTAAAATGATGGTATTGTTGTTGGTTGTTGATATTTGTGCCTTTGGGCCAAAGTTGAGAAAAAGGGAAGAAAACCCTAATTTTTGTTATAAATTAATTTGTACAATTAATTTGGGAATGTTATGGAAATATGAAATTGAGTTGAAAAATATGAAATTGACTCATTATGAGATAGAATGGTGAAGTTGGAATTACTAATCACTCACCTTGAAAATTGTTGATAATTTATCTGTTGGATGAAATTATTATCTGTTTAGATATAATTGCTTTGGGCTACCGGTGGAGGGTAGTCTTGATTGTTATAGATAATACATGATGATTAGGCAAACTAAAACTAATCAATTGAGTATGCCATTGAATATGGCGGTTGATATAATACATGAAATTTATGTATTGATTTGATTATGTATATGATATGTGTTTATATACATTGTGTTATGGGGGAGGAGATAGGAAATGTACTCCACGGTTTAGGGGAAGATAGGGGATGGACCTCTAAACTGGATATTGTTTGGGAGGAGATAGAGGATGGACTCCATTGATACAGCACTAAAATGTGTATCATTCGTGAAGTATGGAAGTGTTTTTGTTTGCCATTGATACAGTGTTAAAATGTGTATCATTTGTGAAGTATAGAAGTGTTGTTACGTGTTATTGATACAGCACCAAAATGTGTATCTGTTATGAAGTGTGAAATGTTTAATATGAGTTATTATCTCATATGAAATAGAAATACTGTTGATATGAGACATGATCTCAATCAAATTGTTTGGCCAGGTTCTAAGCCATAGTTATGAATTGAGAATTTGAAAAGAAATGGAAAATGGAATGAAACATGGTCACTTTTGTCATGTAATTGAAACGGATTATGAATTGATTCTTGTGAGTTAAACATTTATCAACTGCCAATGTTTTAGTTATTGCTCATGTTATGTTTAGCATATCTCTACTGGGCGTTGGCTCACCCTATATGGGGCATCATTTTCAGGTACCGGTAGCATGCCACCTCTAAGGACATAGCTTGAGAGGCTTAGTGGCTGGGACATCTTTTGTGATTACATTTATGTATTATATATCAAGCCAAGGGCTTATTTTGTGTTTCGAGTTAGTACTCCTTTTTGTAACCAAGTGTTGACTTGGAAAGTTATAAGCTCATAGGGCATTTACTTTTGTTGTCAACATGTAATACATTTTGTAATGAATACTCTGATGGAATGTAATTATATTTTATTTTCTTATGTCTAAGCATGTCAATATTGTTTAATTTATGGGTTTATTTTGAGGGCGTTACAATAACAACAGCTTCAAAAATTAACCAAATTGAACTACAATATCTCACAATATTAACCCATTCTCCATAGCATGATCCAACAACTGTTATTTGGAATTCATAATCACTATAATTTGGTCACTTGAAATGCACAAAAAAGAAAACATAATACGAATAAGGAGAAGAAAAAAAAAAAAACAGCGACCTTCACACATACAGGAAGTTACCAGGCTACCACAAATATATAAATTTGTGTATGAGTAGAATGATAAGAGCGCTAGTGTATTAATCTAAGAAGCACGGGTGCGGGTACGAGTACGGTACGGGTATGAGTACGGGTACGCCGATACGGCAAAACCCCAAAAAAGTAGGGTACGGGTACAGCTGCGGTACGTCGATATTTTTTTATTTTTTTTTATTTTTTATAATTATGGTTAAAAGATCCAACCTACAAACTAAAGTTAAACATCAAAACTAAAAAGGAACTATAAAACTAAAAGACAAATATTAATATATTTGAATTCAACATAACATAACCAACACCAATTCAGTCCATAATCCAAGCAAAGGAAAAACAACCAACACCAAAAGAAAAACAAGGCCAATTCAGTCCATAACACAAGCAAAGGAAAAAAAATAAAAGAAAGCCCTATATATCTAAACTTGACACTTGAAAGTTCACTTCCATCAACTTCATCATTGAATAACATAGCTTCCATCTCTGGCTCATCAAGTGAAAGATTTGCAATTTCAAGGAAACCAGAACCCTCCAATGAATCAAATGCATCTCCCCCAATGTCCCATAACTTGGTCTCTCCTTCTGTGTATAGTTGACTCCTCCTTGATAAGAGGCGAATATTGGAGTGCACAAAAACCAAATCCTCGCGCCGTTGTGGTGTCATTTTATTCCTCCTCATAGAGTGAATGAAAGAGTAGGTGCTCCAATTCCTTTCACAACATGATGAGGAACATGGTTGGCTAAGTAATTTCACTGCCAAGGATTGGAGCATAGGTGCAGAAGAGCCATGTGCCAACCACCAAACCACTAGTTCCATTACTCCTCTATCACATATTGAGTCAGAGTCACTAAAACTTTCCAAACAACCTAAAAACTTCGCATACTCTGTATTAACAACCCTTCTCTCATCTGAATCAGGAAAGTATCTCTTAAAACACTTGATTCTCATCTCAAAAATTTCAACATCTTTGTGAGGAGGAACACGAATGGGATTTTCATGAAGCCACATCCCACTATAATACCTAGATTTCATAATTAGAAAAAAATAATAAGTAAATTATGCAATGAAAAAAATTAAAGTATAAACCTTGGATTCATGAGTCTAATGTGAATTATACCTTGGATTCAAGGAATGAGCAAGGCAATGAAGAGGTGTGCTACTATTTGTCCACCTTTCCACTAATATTTGATGCACTACAGAATAAAAGGATGACTCTTCATTTTCTGATTTCCCTTCACGCCTATAGATGGATGCCTTCACCCGTTCAATCATTGAATCCCACATCTCATAAACCAAATGTAGACATGGCTTATCAGTGTCACAAAATCTAAGCATCTCATAAATAAGCAATGTGAATGAGAGTATACATTCAATCTTATCCCACCAAACATCACTCAACAACTTTTCCTTTACAACAGTTGCTTTCCCAACATCATCTTCCTTGTAAGAAGCCCATTTGTCACTTATGACCATTGTTTGGAGACCATGATATATAAGTTTAAACCTTTTTAGCATAACAATTGCAGATGCAAAGCGTGTATCTACAACAGAAAGTAGCTTCAAAGGTACAAACTCATTAAAAATAGCTAATCTCATAGAATGATTCATGATGAAATTTTTCACAAACATTACATCATCAATCACAGTAGTGATCCAATGGCATTCATCAGAAGCATATGCAGCAACTCCAACTTCCTTCGCAGCACAAATGTTCTTAAGAGCAAGATTAAGAGTGTGAACTACACAAGGTGTCCAAAAGATCTTCGGATAATTACCTTGAATAATTGATCCAGCTGCACTACAAATTGGAGCATTATCAGTAATTACCTGAATTACATTATTAGGACCCACTTCATCAATCACTTCACTAATTAATTTGGCAATATGGTACTTGTCTTTGGTCTCACCCTCACAATTAACAGCTTTTATAAACATAGCTCCACCATTACATGCTGCCATAAAATTGATGAAAGGCCTCCTTTGTGCATCAGTCCATCCATCAGATACTATACTCAACCCCTTCTCATCCCATGACTTCTTAGTTGGTTCCAATAACCTTTCAATATTTGCCCTTTCTTTTTGAAGTAAGGTAGTCCTCAACAAATTATATCCAGGAGGGACATACCCAACAATTTGATTCTCAGCAGCATATTGAAAAGCATCCACAAAGTATGGATTCCTAGCCAAATGAAAAGGCAAACCGGTTGAATAGAACATACAGGCAATTAAAGAATGTAAATGCTCTCTAGCACTTTGATTGAATGCCCTATCTAAAGGACTACTCCCAATTGCCTTTCTCTTTCTTGGTGCATAACCTTCCATTCTAAATGTTCCAACATCTTCTACACTGTCGTGGCTAGCACTAATTTGAGAAGATGGAGGTGGTAAAGGAACATTTTTTGGCCTTGCCACTTTTTTCCAGTTCTCAGCTTCTTGATCTACCTTTCCAATTTCAGAAAGAAGATCACTCTTGTTCTTCACAGTTGCACACACTCTAATTCCATGGCCAGTAAGTAGCAACAAATGATGACCCTTGATACTCGATGTTACAAAAATTACACTTAAATTTTGTATTACCACTTCCTCCTTCTCCCCTTTTAACTAATTTTGTAACATAGCCCCAAAGAGGAGCATTTTCATCTCCAGATTGATCAATGGAAGGAGCAGAAGCACTTGCAGCAGATGAACCTAAACTGCTTGATGAACTCATTTTCCTATAAGCATAAAAAATAATATTTTTGATTATTAAAAATAATATTTTTGATTATTAACATTCTGTTGAGGAATAACTAATTTTTTTGATTATTAGCATTTTCATCTCTAATTTTTTATTATTAATAACTAATAATAATATTTATGATTATTAGCATTTATGATTATTAGCATTTTCATCTCTAATATTTATTATTAATATTTATTAGCATTTTCAGTATTAATAACTAAAGAAGAAACAAGAAAAAAAAATAATAAATAAAGATGAAGAGATATACCTCTGATGCCATGGGTCGAAGACGAGGGTGATCTCTGCATCGAAGTCGAAGTCGAAGCCGAGGGTCGACGTCGATATCTGGGTCGAAGTCGAAGACGAGGGTCGAATCTCTGGGTCGAAATCGAAGACGAGGGTGAGTGAGGGTCGAAGTCGATATCTGTTTTGAAGTCACAGACAAGGGTGAGTGAGGGTCGAAGTCGATCTCTGTTTCGAAGTCGCAGACGAGGGTGAGGGTCGAAGACGAGGGTGAGGGTCGAAGTCAATCTCTGTTTCGAAGTCGCAGAAGAGGGTGATGGTCGAAGTCGCCTTTTCTCTTTGCTTCGATGAGATTAGGGCAAAAAAGTGATGAGATTAGGGCATTCGTATACACATCTTTTCTTTTTTCTTTTTTTTAATTTTTCTTAATATTACTCCGGTACCCCTTAATTTTTCAAAAAATTTGATTTCTGCCACCGCCGTACCCAAAACGCACCAAAGGCGTACCCATGCCGTACCCAAGCCGTACCCAACTGAGGCAGAAGTACCCGACTACTTTTTGCCATACCCGGTACGCATGCAGCCGTACCGGTACGTGTACCCGCACCCGGTAAGTACCTGGTGCGTGTACGACACTATTTTTGGAGTACCCGTGCTTCATAGGTATTAATTCACAACTCTAGCACCAAGTAAAATGGACATTAAAATTAAGAATGGACAGTCTGCAGTAGTAAACAATTTAAAGTCATTGATTGGAGTTTTGAAAGATTAAAACTCCAAAACTCCAACATTTTTCTGTTTTTCCACTGCAACGTGCTGCTTGTCATGCTAGCCACTAGAAGAATCTCCTCGAGTTACTCTTAATGTTCTCTAAACTCAGTATGAATGATTTAAAGGCTAAGCAGCATTAATGGTTTAAAGAAAGAAGCAGAAAACAGTAGTAGGTGAGACAAACCTCAATTTTGCATTCATTGTCTCACACCTTTGCACAACCAAGTTTTTTGCAGTTCATCCTATTAAAAATTTAAATAAATTAGTTCAAATATCCTCCCAAGAAGGAAAAGAACATTATTCCATGGAAAGGGAATTAACGTAATACTGTTGCATACATTTATTCCGTAAAATGTTTCAAATAACCAAGAAATAGCGAGCTCACATATTTATGTTGATGTTGCAACTTCAAATCTTTAACAAGCTTGATGAGCACACCAAGTATCTGCTCCAAGACCTTGCAAAGACAAAATGGTTTACAAGTCACATATCATCAGATAGAGCATATGCTCCATACTTGTGACAATGGAATTGCAGTAGAAGGCAAAACTTAGATAATAATAAAAATAAGAATTAGAACAGTCGAAAGTTATAATACAAAACTCAAATTCACATACATTGTAATATTCTGCAAATTTTCTGTCCGCAGAATACAAATCCTCCCTCAGAGCTGCCTCTTCCCTCTCAATCTACTCAATAATTAACTTTACCCTGTTTAAATGATCAGAGAGAAGCACACAAGCTACAAGTAAATGAACTCCTCAGAAAGTCGTTTCTGATTATTAAAGTACACACAAAGCAATTGATACATGGCTGCTTTAGGTAGTTTGGAAAAGTAGGTATAGACAGTTCAAGAAAGAATAACCACCTCAACATCAGAAGAAAACTTTCATGGTTCATGTTTTTAAGAAGAAAAATAAGAAAGGGGGAAAAAATCTCTTTCATCTTGAAGGGTGAGATTCGAGACTCATGAGTCCATATTTGAGTATCCATTTTGAACCGAAATGACAGAATAAGAAAGACAACAATAACCGTTTCCAGAACAAGGTCTCAGTGAATAAAATTTCAAGAACAATTTTTGTAATGCTCTCCACTCAAATGAAAAACTTGAAAAAGAAAAAAATAATAGGTAAAAGGAGGATAAAAAAATGAAGAAACAACTTTAAAGCTTAAAATTTTTAAAGTGTCTCTTTGCACAATCTGATCTACAAAAGCTTCAAATCATGTTCAGCTAAATGGCAACAAGCATACACAACATGGTACAACCATGACAAGTATATAGACCATACCACTTTATATTGAAATTTCAAACAATCAAAAAAAAGTATATCATGATAGCCTTGACATTCAAAACAGACCTTGCACCATTAATAATGACAAAATGAAAAAATAACACAAATTTTTCTGGAAGCCGAGCACTTGAATTTTGATTACTAGATGAAGTGTTTGCAACACCAAACAAGGGGTAATATTATGCACATAATATCTCTTATCACATTTAGCTTTTAAACAACCATCAATTTCACAAAAAAGTGGCATATGGTACTCGGACATGCCCTACAATTAAAAGGAAACTATAAGATATACATTTTTTTCTATTTCAACATTATTAAAGGGTTTACTCATAAGAACAGGACGAGAGAAATAAAATTGATATAAATATGGATCATAACTGTGAACAACAATCTAAACCACAACACATACATTTTGCATTTAAAAAAATAAAAAATAAAAACAAATATCTTTTAAAAAATACACGTGATAATTTGTCTAAAACATGTTTTATCCTATCACCATGTAAAGAATCATACCATGGATAATGGTGCTTGTTGGAGCTGAGTTTGCCATAAATAAGCAGGCGTTATTCCAAGGTATCTACTAGGAACACCACCAACTCCAAGTTTAGCTGCATCAGTAGTGCTGCTAGAGAGTGCATTAGTTGCACCACCAGTGGTGCGAATTGCAGAAATATTTGTGTAATTTGTAGAGTTTGAGCTTGAGGTAATTGTGACACTGGTACTGGTACTATCAAGGGAGCTTCTTAACATTATACTCCATTTTTCAATTTCTTCCTCATGAATCTCACCATCTTTGGAAATCAAAGGAAGCCTCAATTTTTGAGCTGCTTCTGCAACAACAAGCCGGTGCTCAAGCGCCTCGTAAACCTAGAATATCTTGTCAATTTAAGACTACTAAAATTCCAAAAGAACAAGATCAACACTGCATTCAGCAAGAAAGCAGCATTTTATTTTCAAATTCCTATTAGAGCTTAGTTTTATGCAATTTGTTCTGATAACTATATGTTTTAACGAAACCCTAATAACCAGTCTCTTTATAATCAAATACCAAGACAAGGATTCTACTTGAGCATAGCATGTGAATCTATTATCACCTATGAAGCACGAGTACTCCAAAAATAGTGTCGTACACGCACCGGATACTTACCGGGTGCGGGTACACGTACCAGGTATGGCAAAAAGTAGTCGGGTACTTCTGCCTCAGTTGGGTACGGCATGGGTACGCCTTTGGTGCGTTTTGGATACGGCGGGGGCAGAAATCAAATTTTCTGAAAAATTGAGGGGTACCGGAGCAATATTAAGAAAAATTAAAAAAAAGAAAAAAGAAAAGATGTGTATACGAATGCCGTAATCTCATCACTTTTTTGCCCTAATCTCATCAAAGCAAAGAGAAGAGGCAACTTCGACCATCACCCTTTTCTGTGACTTCGAAACAGAGATCGACTTTGACCCTTACCCTCGTCTTCGACCCTCACCCTCGTCTGCGACTTCGAAACAGAGATTGACTTCAACCCTCACTCACCCTCGTCTGCGACTTCGAAACAGAGATCAACTTCGACCCTCACTCACCCTCGTCTTCGACTTCGACCCAGATATCGACTTCAACCCTCGGCTTCGACTTCGACTTCGACTTCGACTTCGACGCAGAGATCACCCTTGTCTTCGACCCACGGCATCAGAGGTATATCTCTTCATCTTCATTTATTTTTTTTTTTTTCTTGTTTCTTCTTTAGTTATTAATACTGAAAATGCTAATAAATATTAGAGATGAAAATGCTAATAATCATAAATATTATTATTAGTTATTAATAATAAAAAATTAGAGATGAAAATGCTAATAATCAAAAAAATTAGTTATTCCTCAACAGAATGTTAATAATCATAAATATTATTTTTAATAATCAAAAATATTATTTTTTATGCTTATAGGAAAATGAGTTCATCAAGCAGTTTAGGTTCATCTGCTGCAAGTGCTTCTGCTCCTTCCATTGATCAATCTGGAGATGAAAATGCTCCTCTTTGGGGCTATGTTACAAAATTAGTTAAAAGGGAAGAAGGAGGAAGTGGTAATACAAAATTTAAGTGTAATTTTTATAACATTGAGTACCAAGGGTCATATTCTAGAATTAGAGCCCATTTGTTGCTACTTACTGGCCATGGAATTAGAGTGTGTGCAACTGTGAAGAACAAGAGTGATCTTCTTTCTGAAATTCGAAAGGTAGATCAAGAAGCTGAGAACCGGAAAAAAATGGCAAAGCCAAAAAATGTTCCTTTACCACCTCCATCTTCTCAAATTAGTGCTAGCCACGGCAGTGTAGAAGATGTTGGAACATTTGGAATGGAAGGTTATGCACCAAGAAAGAGAAAGGCAATTGGGAGTAGTCCTTTAGATAGGGCATTCAATCAAAGTGCTAGAGAGCATTTACATTCTTTAATTGCCTGTATGTTCTATTCAGCCGGTTTGCCTTTCCATTTGGCTAGGAATCCATACTTTGTGGATGCTTTTCAATATGCTGCTGAGAATCAAATTGTTGGGTATGTCCCTCCTGGATATAATTTGTTGAGGACTACCTTACTTCAAAAAGAAAGGGCAAATATTGAAAGGTTATTGGAACCAACTAAGAAGTCATGGGATGAGAAGGGGTTGAGTATAGTATCTGATGGATGGACTGATGCACAAAGGAGGCCTTTCATTAATTTTATGGCAGCATGTAATGGTGGAGCTATGTTTATAAAAGTTGTTAATTGTGAGGGTGAGACCAAGGACAAGTACCATATTGCCAAATTAATCAGTGAAGTGATTGATGAAGTGGGTCCTAATAATGTAATTCAGATAATTACTGATAATGCTCCAGTTTGTAGTGCAGCTGGATCAATTATTCAAGGTAATTATCCGAAGATCTTTTGGACACCTTGTGTAGTTCACACTCTTAATCTTGCTCTTAAGAACATTTGTGCTGCGAAGGAAGTTGGAGTTGCTGCATATGCTTATGATGAATGCCATTGGATCACTACTATGATTGATGATGTAATGTTTGTGAAAAATTTCATCATGAATCATTCTATGAGATTAGCTATTTTTAATGAGTTTGTACCTTTAAAGCTACTTTCTGTTGCAAATACACGCTTTGCATCTGTAATTTTTATGCTAAAAAGGTTTAAACTTTTATATCATGGTCTCCAAACAATGGTCATAAGTGACAAATGGGCTTCTTACAAGAAAGATGATGTTGGGAAAGCAGCTGTTGTAAAGGAAAAGTTGTTGAGTGATGTTTGGTGGGATAAGATTGAATATATACTCTCATTCACATTGCCTATTTATGAGATGCTTAGATTTTGTGACACTGATAAGCCATGTCTACATTTGGTTTATGAGATGTGGGATTCAATGATTGAACGAGTGAAGGCATCCATCTATAGGCGTGAAGGGAAGTCAGAAAATGAAGAGTCATCCTTTTATTCTGTAGTGCATCAAATATTAGTGGAAAGGTGGACAAAAAGTAGCACACCTCTTCATTGCCTTGCTCATTCCTTGAATCCAAGGTATAATTCACATTAGACTCATGAATCCAAGGTTTATACTTTAATTTTTTTCATTGCATAATTTACTTATTATTTTTTTCTAATTATGAAATCTAGATATTATAGTGGGATGTGGCTTCATGAAAATCCCATTCGTATTCCTCCTCACAAAGATGTTGAAATTTCTGAGATGAGAATCAAGTGTTTTAAGAGATACTTTCCTGATTCAGATGAGAGAAGGGTTGTTAATACAGAGTATGCGAAGTTTTCAGGTTGTTTGGAAAGTTTTAGTGACTCTCTGACTCAATATGTGATAGAGGAGTAATGGAACTAGTGGTTTGGTGGTTGGCACATGGCTCTTCTGCACCTATGCTCCAATCCTTGGCAGTGAAATTACTTAGCCAACCATGTTCCTCATCATGTTGTGAAAGGAATTGGAGCACCTACTCTTTCATTCACTCTATGAGGAGGAATAAAATGACACCACAACGGTGCGAGGATTTGGTTTTTGTGCACTCCAATATTCGCCTCTTATCAAGGAGGAGTCAACTATACACAGAAGGAGAGACCAAGTTATGGGGACGTTGGGGGAGATGCATTTGATTCATTGGAGGGTTCTGGTTTCCTTGAAATTGCAAATCTTTCACTTGATGAGCCAGAGATGGAAGCTATTTTATTCAATGATGAAGTTGATGGAAGTGAACTTTGAAGTGTCAAGTTTAGATATATAGGGCTTTCTTCTGTTTTTTTTCCTTTGCTTGTGTTATGGACTGAATTGGCCTTGTTTTTCTTTTGGTGTTGGTTGTTTTTCCTTTGCTTGGATTATGGACTGAATTGGTGTTGGTTATGTTATGTTGAATTCAAATATATTAATATTTGTCTTTTAGTTTTATAGTTCTCTTTTTAGTTTTGATATTTAACTTCAATTTGTAGGTTAGATCTTTTAACCATAATTATAAAAAATAAAAAATAAAATAAAAAAATAATCGGCATACCGCAGTCGTACCCGTACCCTACTTTTTTGGGGTTTTGCCGTATCGGCGTACCCGTACTCGTACCCGTACCGTACTCGTACCCGCACCCGTGCTTCTTAGATTATCACACACACATACCTTGCAAGACAGAACCAAAATTCAAAATGTGATTATGTACTTCAAAACCAATTTCTTCATATGCAAGAACATGTAAAATGATGCCATAAAATTACCATTCTATTCCACAAGACACTAATTGAGGCAAAGACCACAAACTACTTGAAATGTGAAATTTTGAAACCTGAGGAGAGTTCTTCAAACCAAGTTAAGGGTACAGACCCTGGACGTCTTGAATACCTACAAGTGAAGCCACAGAAACAGCCTGTTGATAATCTTCCACCATTGCAATTGCCTCAGAGTAAATAACCTAAAAATATACATGAACAGACATAAGAATCTCTTAAATTCCCCGATTCACACTTGCATATATAAAACCCTAGACAACATCTCAATTCCAAAGAAATCTATTTAAACAAATTAATAAAATACCGTGGCTTCCAAGTAACGCAATCTCTCTTTCGACATTCCCTCTCGCCTGCAGCACCAATCAGCCCATCAATGTGTGTGTGTGTATATATATACATACAGATAAACATGATATGATAGAGAGAGAGAGAGAGAGAGTACGAGTTGGAGATCGTCGTAGGAAGATTTGAATAGGAGAGATCCATCGGGAGATAAGCAATGGCGGTCCAATTGATCGATGAGTTGAGTCACGTCTGCAGGAAGGTTTTAGCCACCCCCAACTGTTGCTCCTTTCGCCATTTTTGTATCTTTGAATTTTGAAGAGAGAGAATCTCTCTCTCTCTCTCTCTCTCTCTCTCTCTCTCTCTCTCTCTCACTGGAATTCAAAATTTGCTCGAAGACGAAGAAGACATTTTTGCTTGCCCAATGCCCAGTTCGCTGGCGCAAAAAGGGTAGTCGGTCGATGGTGGTGAGTTAAAATTAAAATTATGTAAAAAATATATTAATATTAAAAAATAAAAAAAGAAAAGAAAATTGTTTTTGAAAAACACCCCCATTTTAGAATGGGCAAACTTCACTTTATCCCTTATAGTTTTGACCATTTGCAGATTATCTTCCTGACGTTCGAATATCACCACATAACTCTTTGTGCTTGATGAACTAAAATGTACACTAACTTCTATTAACAGAAGTTGTAAATTGACAATTATACCTTCATCTTCATTTTGTTATTCTCTCTTTCTCTTCATTTCAGGGGAAACCCAATTCTCTCTCTCTCTCCATCTTCATCTTCTTCTTTTCTCTCTCTCGATTTCAAACTTTATATGTGTACATACATATACATATATATATACATATACAATCTCATCTTCATCTTTTTTTTTCTCTCTCTCTCTCTGTCTCTCTCTCCATTTCAAACTTTGTTCCTTCTTTTGTTTCGATTCAGACTTGATTTTCTTCTTTAACACCTTTACTTTCGCTCTAGCAGCTTCAAGCTCCGCAACGACTTTTGCATAATCAGCAACTTGTGACTCTAATCTTCTATTATTATTTTTTTTTGTCAATAATAATCATCTCTAAATCAACATAGAAAACATGAAAGAAATCAAAAGACTAATCAAAATAATGTTAATTTGAAAGAAATCATGAAAAAAAATCCCAAATCAAAAGCCTAATTTTTTTACCCAAAAATGGATTTGAATAAATCAAGAATAGATGGCTCTGAAGTGGCTGGGGTTATAGATGAAATTCTCCACTTCGTTGGAGATCGACAAGCCATACGGGAGGAATTTCAGTTCTCTTCAATGAAAAAAAAAAATGTAAAATAGGTTTGGATTTGTATATGTAAGGGAGGAATTTCAGTTCTCTTCAATTAAAAAAAAAATTAAAAATGGGTTTGGATTTGTATATATATGCATATATATATATATATATGGGAGGAATTTCAGTTCTCTTCAATCAAAAAAAAATTAAAATGGGTTTGGATTTTGTATATATATATATATGCATATGCACATGCACATGATCAAGAAAAATATATATATATGTATACATATATATGTACACATGATCAAAAATGTGTTTGTTCAAATATGTGTTTGTTCAATTGATCAAAGATGTTTTTGTTCATCTTGTAAGAGAGGATAGATATGGGTGGTGGTTTGAGGGGAGGAGAGAGAGAGAGAAAAAAAAAAGATAAAGAAAAAGAAGGTTGAAAATAGAATGGCATCTTTGTAAATTTGAAGAGGTAGAAAGGGTATTTTCGTCATAAAAACGGACTCACTCTATAGAGACGCGTGACTTTCACATTCTGTTATCTTAGACCGAAAAGTTAATTGTAGGTTTTAGTCCATCAACCACAGGGGGATATGTGGTGATTTTTTATGTCAGGGGGTAAACTGCACCCGACCTAAACCACAGGAGGTAAAGTGAAGTTTGCCCTTTTAGAAAATACTTTTAAATTAGAGTTTAAAATGAAACATTTGGACAATAAATTCACTTTCAAATTTTTTTTACTCAAAAATTCAAGTGCTAAAATATTATATCTATATAAAAAAAAAAAAAGGTTTTTGTATAATGACTAAATTATCCCGTGTATTTAAAAACACGCATGTTCCTTCTATTTCAAACCTCTTTCTTTCTCTCTCTCTCTCTCTCTCTCTCTCTCTCTCTCTCTCTCTCTCTCTTTCTCTTTCTCTCTCTCTCTCTCTATCTGTTCGAAGCCCCACCAAACTCAACAACAGACCCCTCTCTCTCCCTTTCGAGTGCTTTTGGCCCATAGTTCTAAATCGCGGTATCGGATAACGTAACGGTATCAATCGCGGAGTATCGGTATCGATAGTATCGGCCAGTACGTATCGAGAATCGGGTGTTGCAGCCGTGAAATTTTAAAAATCATTAACAATCCCTCTAAAACTCAATTTTATGCAATTTTTTTCTCTTTTAGCCTTAATTTGTCACATTTTAATCAAAATTTTGATATGTAGGTGCACTTTTGACTCATTTTCAATTAAATGATATGTATTTATTTTAGTCCCAATTATAACTTTCAATTATTTACAATAACAGTTTTCAATTGACAAATATTATAATTCTAATTTAGTTAGTAACAATAATACATTTAAAATAAAAATAAAAAACTGATTAGAATAAACCTCTTTAAAAAATAAAAAATAAATAAAAAATCTAAATTTTAAGCATTTACACCAAACCAAGACACAAATAAAAAAAATTAAAAAAAAAAAAAATAGCACAAAAATAAAAAAATATAAAAAATATAAAAACCTTTCCACTAATCTAAATAGAAATATATATATATATATATTAATATAAACAGTGGTGTAGTGTAGGTGTATAAACAAATAAACAGGAAAAAAAAAAAAAAAAAAAGCACAGCAACTAAACTAAGCATAGTAGCTTCAGGTTGGCCAAAAACAAAGCATAAGCATAAGCAAAACAGAGCATAAGCATAAGCACAAATTATAACTTACAACTTAGGGACAAACCTTCTTTGAAGAAGCTTGAAGATCGAAGTGAACTCCATAGCCCAAAGAAGCTTAGATCTTGCAGGTTTTCTACGCGAATTTTCATACGTATTGGCGACAACCAACGTGTATCGGACTGTATCGCCGTATTTATCGGATTCAGGCCGCCACGTACGGGGACTCGAACGTTACGGCTGCAAATTTCATTCTCACCGCTATATCGGTCTATATCCGAATCGGTGCTTCGATTTTCCGGTAGGATCGTACCGGCCGATATTTAGAACTATGTTTTAGCCCCAAAACTGCCCAGAAATTGTACCAAATCTCCTCTTCACCACCACTCTTTTCTTCACCCTCATTCCCTCCCGCACCAGAAAACTAGACCTCACCGCTCATAGAGCGGCGCTTCTTGCTCCCCGCTCCGTTGTGGGCAACATATCCTTTCTTTAAAACCTCTCCGAGCCTAAGCAAATATGTTCTAGATCTGTTTTTATGATCCATGGACGATACTCCATGATCGAGCTCTACATCTCCATGATCCAGATCTCTGACAAGTCGGTGGAAGTGCAGCTGAAGAGAGGCATAGACGTCTTCAATGGAATGGAAGCGGATCACCGCTCTCTGTTGCTGTCATCGCTCTCTCCCTGATCTCATATCACAGGTCGTAATCTTTGCCCATGTTAGTAGATATTGTAAATTTCAATGTATAGAGAAAGAGAATAATGTATATTGATATATTCAGTATATTGATGTTGTATATAATGTTCAGTTGAGCTCTCTCCTTTATAGAGGAGAAGGAAAACAAAAGGAACCTTACAAACCCTAAAGAACCGAAAGCAGAAGCACAAACCAAGCAACATTATTAAAGGTACATTATTAAAGGTTTGACAGCTAATATATATACTAATTTATACTAACAGCCCCCCTCAAACTCAAGGAGGATAAACATTAACTAACTTGAGTTTAAAGAGAGTAACAAAATAAAATAAGATAGGAGACACTGTATGGTCGTGTCAGACCGTTGGTGAAGACACTATATGGTCATGTCGAACCGTTGTACCAGCTAACCGGAATCAATGTCGGGACAGTTTACAAGGTCATGCCGGACTGATGTAGAAGTTAACCGGAGTCAATGTCGGGACAGTTTACGGGGTCATGTCGGACAATTGTAGAAGCTAACCGGAATCAATATCGGGACAGTTTACGAGGTCATGCCGGACCGATGTAGCAGACACTGTGTGGTCGTGTCAGACCGTTGTTGTAGAAGCTAACCGGAATCAATGTCGAGACAGTTTACAGGATCATGCCGGACCGATGTAGAAGCTAACCGGAATCAATGTCGAGACAGTTTACGGGATCATGCCGGACCGTTGTAGAAGCTAACCGGAATCAATGTCAGGACAATTTATGGGGTCATGCCGGACCGTTGTAGAAGACATTGGTGGTGCACCAAGGGGCGACTTAGGGAGTGCGCCATGGGGTGGCTTGGGTGGTTCCCATGGTATATAACCATGCTTACCATGATATATGTATAATACCCCCCCTCAAACTCAAATAGGTTTGAAGATAGAAACCGATTGGAGGTTGAAACAAAGGGATTGATAAAATGGAGCAAAACGGCTCAACACAGAGAGGAGATGTTAAAAAAAAATGGTAGAAAGGTGTTTTTTTTTTTTTTTTTTGGTGTAGAACAGTGAGCGGGGTGGATCCCTGAGTAGGAATAAAACAAGGGTGTTGTGCAAGCCGGATGGCAAGAATGGTACAAGGTTGTTGGAGCAGAAAAAGCAATGAGGTGGTGTTGAGTGTTTTTTTTTTTTTTTTTAAAGTTAATGGAAAAAGGGATGATGCCCACTAACTGAGTTGTATAATAATGAAATATTGAAATCTTCAAAGAGAAAAAAGATGAGGGGTTCGGAGTGTTAAAATAATGCAATCTTGAAATCTGGAGATTTTGATTTTGAAATTTTGAATCCACACTCGCACTGAGGTAGTGCCCAGCAAAAGGAAATGATGTGGGGTAGTAATTAAAGGAGTAGGAAAAAAAAAAAGAAAACAAAAAGAATCAAGTTTCCAGGCCAGGTGATGTAGCAGGTGTGTATTGCCAGTGGTGTGCCGCGTTGTGTTGGAATGTTTTTATTTATCAATCTTCCCGCCTATGCAAGACAAGTTGATTGAAAGTGGTGGGAAGAAAAGGTGAAAAGAAATGATGGGTATGTGATAAAATAAAATAAAATATAAAATTAGTGAGCTGGTGGAAGAAAAGTTTAAAATAAATGGTTGGAAATATTAAAATAAAGGTGGGTGTTTGGTGGAAGAAAATGATGGAAGGCCAGGGTGTCCATTGGAGACGAAAAAGAGTGCTTTTTAGCTTTAACAGCCTGTGGAGCTTAAAATAAAGATGAATCAGCCATTGAAGACTAGATCTTGAAGTCCAAAAATCAACAGTGAAAGGATTTGAATTAGTTGAGTGAAAATCAAAAACACCCACGTATATATATATTTATATATATAAAGAGTTCATTCATAGATCTGGGGCTATAGAGAAGATGAAGCCAATCGAATGAAGACAAGCGGATGGAGAGCAGAACAACACGAGAGGCGCCGGAGTGAGCAAACACCGAGGTTGGCGGTGGAAATAGAAGGCAAGCCTCAAATCGGCAGAACTGCTGGGTAGACCGACGCTGCGTTGCATAGGCGACATGGTCGGCATTGGTCCGTCACAACTGGAAGCAGTGGTGAGGTTGCGGGTGACGGACGTAAGGCGCGCCGGCCGCGCGAGCTGGTTGGCCGCGCGCACACGCTCAGGATGAGAAGAGCGATGATGAGACAATTGTCTGATGAGGTGTGGAGACCGAGGGAGAGGATCAAAGCAAGAGGGAGATGATCAAAGCCGTCCAGATCGTGACGATCATGACGAGAGTTGCTATGATGTTGTTGGTATGGATCATTTCGGCCGATGAAACACGACCTCCTGTTGTGGAACAGCTCCGAAAAGGGGTTGAGGTCCAGCGGGCGGCCAAGGTAAGGCTGCCGCCCGCCGGTGAAGCGAAATTATGAGGTTCTTAACTTAGCTCTGATACCATGTAAATTTCAATGTATAGAGAAAGAGAATAATGTATATTGATATATTCAGTATATTTATGTTGTATATAATGTTCAGTTGAGCTCTCTCCTTTATAGAGGAGAGGGAAAACAAAAGGAACCTTACAAACCCCAAAGAACCGAAAGCAGAAGCACAAACCAAACAACATTATTAAAGGTACATTATTAAAGGTTTGACAACTAATATATATACTAATATATACTAACAGATATATATATGTATATATGTTTGTAGTGATGTGATTGATTCAGCCATTACCATATCCATATTTGGTCGGATTTGATTTGAAGAAAATTTTAGAGAGAGAATGGATCTGAAAGTATATAAGAATGGAAAGAGGTTTGAAGTGAGGTGATTCTACGAAGGAACTTCTCTGTTCTTACATGGCTTTTAACAGATTCAAGTTGGCCATACAGGGCACAACAACAGGAAGTTTGTAATCTGCAGTGAAAAGGGCATCCTCAATAAGAAGATCTTCATCAATATCTAAGAGGTATTGTAGGATTCATAACCAGTGTATGACTCTAGCATAATCATCATCGTTTGATGATCATAATGGTAATGAAATGATGGACAAGAACAACACAGTGGAGACAAGATCTCTGGAGAAGATAAAGAAGAAGCATAGGAGTGGAAAGATCCTAAAAGCCTGTAAGAGAATTTTTGGACTTTAGTCATAAAGATTTTATATGTAATAATTTTATTTTTATTTTTATTTTTTGTGAATGGATCTATTTTCTTGGTCCTTTTGTCAAAGCATTTACGAATTTTTTTATGGTCATTTTTTTATTTGTATCGTGAGTGGGTGGTGCTGTTTTCTCAACTCTCTTTCTCTCTTTTCTTGTTTTCAACAGATAAAAATTTGAAGAGATAAGCTTGTAAATCCAATTTGAATTTTAAACGGGGGTTTGGTTATGGTGTGCAACTTACACCTTACACCTTATTCTTTACACTTACACCTTATACTTACACCTTTTATACCTTACACCTTACACCTTTTGTATAAGTGGCACATGGTGTGCAACTTACACCTTACACTTACACCTTACACCTTACACTTACACTTACACCTTACACTTACACCTTTTGTGTAAGTGGCACATGGTGTGCAACCCACTTACACCTTTTGTGGGTTGCACACCTAAGAAAACTCCTTTAAACGGATGCATTTCACACAGATAGATTTTGAATAAATATAATCAAAATTTCAACAGATAGAATTTTGACAAAATTTAGGAGAAGAAAATGAACAGATAATAAAATTTGGATAGATAGATTTAAACAGATAAATGAAAAAATTGAACAGCTAATAAATATAAAATTTAAGCAGACAAGGCGGAAAAATCGAACAGATAGTCAAAAAATTTGAACAAATAGAAAATAATTTGAACAAATAAATATAAAATCTGAATAGATAGAAAATAATTTTTATAGATATAAATTTGAACAGATGGTCAACGAAAAGTCAACCAATAAATTAAAAAGTAAAATTGAAAACAAAATATCCCTCAAAATCAACGAAATGACTTCTCACCAAATTATTTCACAAATGTGAAACTCTCACTAACAAAAAATATCTACTAAATCTAATGCTTTATACCATCTTTACCTTAGACTTTTCAATAATTTTCTCTTTAAAATTTTAAAAAATTAAATGAAAATTAATATTTTAGTCATTAATTATAAAATATATATATATATATATATATTTTAGATCTTTTATGTATACTTATATTGAGTTTAATAATAAAAAAAAAATTATTGATTTTACTTAACAAAAATAAGTTAATGATTTACATTGAAAATAAATAAAAACTAAAAATTAAATTGATAAAATTAAAAATTAATTTATTTTATTAAAAATTTCAAATCTTAATTTTTGTTTTTTTTTTTTTTTTTTTTTTGGTAATTGTCCTAATTCTTTGTTACCACCAACCAAGGTTGCCATGACATATTTAACGTTAAATAAAAAATAATACGTAAAAAGATTCATGCTTGAATAAGTTATAGAACCACATAAATGACCCATCTTTTACTTCAAATAACCACATAAATGACCCATCTTTTACTTCAAATCTATTTAATAATTATAATTTACTTTTTGATTTTTTGTTTTTAAATTAAAGCCTTGTTTGGCATAACCTATTTTAGTCCATATTTTTATCTTTTTATCTTTTTTGGGTCACATCAATTAATATCTCATTTCTACTTTTCTACACATCTTTTTATAAAAAGTCAAAAAGTACACTTATTTAAGACATCCCAAAGATTCGTTAACATTATTTGGGAGTGGGGCTTTATCACCTGCAAGGTCAAATTTTCCGTCGATCAAATTCGGGTGATTTTATTTGCACCCAAATAATAACTCAATATGTTCAATTAAAATTTTAATTCATATTGTATCCTAATATAAATTTACTAAAAAGAACAATGCACATTAAATATTAAAATAAAATATGTTTTTTTCTTATAGTACACCCAAATCACTTATAGTTATTCAATTGAGATGGTTTTAGTACTACAAGAAAAGTGGGTTTAAAAGATGGAAGCATTTGCGACGGTACACTTCCCGTCTCAAAAAGTGACTTTTTGCGACGGCACAACTTGCTGTCACGAAAAATGTGAGTTTTTGCGACGGCATAAAATGTTGTCGCTAAAAATAAAAGTATTTGCAACGGTAGAAATTGTTGTCGCAAAAAAATGAGAGTATTTGCGACGGCAAATATTGCTGTCACGAAAAAATAGAGTTTTTGCGACGGCACCAGCTGCAGTCGCAAAAAAAAAAGTAAGTTTTTTGTGATTGTAATAGGCACTGTTGCCAAAAAAAAAAAGTTAAAAAAAATAATATTGTGGCTTTGAGATGGCTTCATATATATACAGTCACAAAATGGTTTGAATAAATGCAACGGTATTTTTCTGTCGCCAAAAAAAAAAATTTAAAAAAACGATGTCGTGTCTTACTCTTTTGATATAACATTTCTCTTTTCACCCATTTTTTCATCTTCCTGCCTCTCTGTCTCTGTCTCTGTCTCTCTCTCTCTCTCATTGTGGGAGCCAGAAAAAATATATATATCCACTTATTGGGGTTAATCCAAATAAGGCCTACAATGGGTCCAACCCAAAGAAATATGACACCCCCCCCCCCCAATCTATATAAAGGGGGGGCATCCCAGAAGAAAGGTATGTTCTCTCTCTCTACACTACACACCAACACTCTTGATTTCCATAGCTCTATTCTTTCAATCAGAGGACTAACTTTAGCATCAGAGTGTCTCCGGCCGGCAACCCCGGTTGGGTGGCGCCGATCATGCTCATCTCTACAAACACACAGGAACAAAGTTTATCCCTTCGTTGGATCTCTACAACATCCATGTGAGAAGATATTTCATGGTCTCATAATTGGTGTCGTCTGTGGGAAACGTCTGCAAGAGTTCCATGAAGGGAGGAGCAAACATGTTCTTGTAAGTAACAATTTAACAACACTGATTGATCTTGCTCTCCGCAAATTAGTTTAAGATTGGTTATTGGATTAGAGGTACATATGTTTGTGCTTACAAAATAAAGCTTTTTGTTCACTGTGAATCTCAGTAAAAAGTTTTAAAACAACATAGAATTCATGGTCTACTTTTGCATCTCCATTTTCTCTCTCTACAAATGGGTTTCACTTTTCTTAAAGAGAGCCTCTTTTTAGCAATTCAACAAGGTTGTTCAGCCAAACTCAATTCATTTATTTATATACATTTAGACTCACAGGTGGTGTCCAACCTTTATTGAATGACTTGACCAAGTTTATAGATATATGTGCATATATAAATTGTTGCTTACATTTATTTTTTAAAAAAAAAAAAACAATGAATATAAATCAATATAAAAAAATAAAATAAATAAAATACAATACAGTAGCCGTGAGGACACCAAATTGTTCGGCACACCCATTCATGGAAGCATCAAATTTCTCACCATCAAATTTCTCCATTCCCTACATTGAATCGGCTCGGTATTCTAATAGGTCAGCAAGGCCAGCCAAAAAACATGCAACTACTATTTTTTTGTCCTTTCAAAGATATCAATACCACACATCCAATATTCCACATCTGAAACTCGATACAAATAAAATTACAAAAACAAGAGTCTCCCTTAAACCTATATTGCCAAGTTTAACTCCATAAATGTTCTTCAGCAGTGAAACTGGGAGTTACCTTCTGTCAATCCAGCAGCATTGAGATTATATTGGCATGCTAGCGAAAATTCCTCATAATAAAACATAATCTCTGATTTTTACTTTTATTTTTTAAATATGAATTCAAAGTCAAGAATCAACACAGACATATATTGAGCTAGTTTTGTAGGTCAACAAACAAGCCACGGATAAGATAGGAGGTTGAGAAAAGACAGCATGACGAGGTATGGCACCGTGAAAGTTAGGGTGACAGTTGGGTTTACATGGTTAACAGCTTCATTTTGTAAGAGGAAAAATAACTTAGCAAGTCGTTCAGTTCAAAACAGGTATTCCACACTCCATGCCGTTTACAAAACTGCTAGAGACAAGATTGTTACCCCATATTTAAAACAACATAGTCAGCGTCGCCATTGACCCATCGGCTTGCCAGTTCATTGAAGCTCATCCATCACTCTCGGCAGCACATTGGTTATTCGGCAAATGCCCCAGTCATGCCGAATAGCTACCAACATGTTAAATTCGCACAAATGTCATTACAAACTTGCCGATCATAAGTTTATGAACAATAGAGCTGTTTGGCAATTCAACGAGGCCGCACAGCAGCGTTATAGTGAGACCATATATTTGCATTTCGGCACTGCCGCCGACTCAGCACACCACTTGGCAAAACTACAAAGCTACCCGGTAGCTCTAAAACCCCGACCTCTATTCTTTGGCCATGAGAACGGCTTCGATTTCTTGCTGCCGAATACATAACTCTATAACCCCATGCACCAAGCTTTTTCGCCGAATACATTTCCCCATACAACACATTCTTCCATCGACTACATTTTTGCCGAGCACAAAGCTCAAGTGCGTTCACCATTAATTCATCAACATAATTCGGCTTCGGCAATTTATTCGGCAACACATTACATCGCAACGTTATTCAACTCTGCAATTCGGTTTTTCATTCCGCATATCTAGGGATGGCAATTTCAAACCGGCCCGATGGGGACCCGATCCCCCGACCCCGAATTGAGCGGGTTTTCCCCGAAAAATACCCCCGCGGGAATGGGGATGGTATTTAAAACTTAATCCCCGAACAGATTCGGGCCGGGGACGGGGATAAGTGTTCTAGCCCCGTACCCGTCCCCGTTCCCCGGCCCGATTTTTCCCCGAAATGAATTTACTAATTTACCCCTCTATATATATATACACACACAGAGTTAACAAACCAAACCCTCATCTCCAGTTTGTCTTCCGTCTCTCTCTCTCTCACTCTCTCTTCACTCTACTCTCTCTCTCTCACTCTCACCATTGTCGCGACCCAGTCACAGCCACCCATCGCGACGCCGATCGTCGTTCTTCAGCCACAGTCTCCCTCCTATCCTCCGATGTCCCTCCTTCCGATCTCCCTCCCTCCCTCCGATCTCCTCCATCACTGCCTCGAGCCGATCTCCCTCCCTCCCTCCGATCTCCTCCATCACTGCCTCGAGCCGATCTCCCTCCTTCCGATCTCCCTCCCTCCCTCCGATCTTCTCCATCACTGCCTCGAGCTGAGCCGATCTCCCTCCTGATGCAGATGAAGACTATTTGAATGATGAGTTAGCTTTTTGATTTTTGATTTTTTATTTTTATGGACTGATTTTTTATTTAGCTCAGATCTGATTTTTATGGTATTTTTATGGACTGATTTTTATTTTTATTCAGTAGTGTTAGCTCAGATCTGTTCTGTATCATGTATGGACTGATTTTTTATTATTCAGCAGTGTTAGCTCAGATCTGTATCATGTATGGACTAATTTTTTTTTTATTCAGTAGTGTTAGCTCAGATCTGTATCATGTATGGACTGATTTTTTTTTTTTAATTTTAGCCGGGGAATTATCGGGGTCGGGGAAACCCGATCCCCGTTGGGGGACGGGGACGGGGGTGGTGATAGGATCCCCGTCGGGGATCGGGGCTGGGGACGGGGAAATTACTACCATTAGGGATCGGGAACGGGGAGTGTGATCCCCGGCCCCGCCCCGGCTCGTTGCCATTGCTACGCATATCATCAATTTGGCCACGCGCTGCTCCATTAGGATCTTCTCGGCAACATTGCTTGTCAGCATTTGGCTCCATTGCTTACTCGGCAAAACTACTCGGCCACACACGGTAACATGCTCCATAGCATTGGACATTCTTGGCACAAAACGACAATTATTAACTTGCTTACCTGTTCGGCAAAAATTTCAAGCTTATTATCTCGGCACAGAACTAGCATTTTGGCTTGCTGAAATCAACATCTGAATATACAAGAGGATTCGTATCGGCTCAAAGAGTCCAAACCCACCAACCCGAGAAATCAAGAAGTAACCAAAGTATGCCGAAAATTGGGATACGACTCACATTTTCCGACAAACTAAAATTTTCGAAGCTGTCAAACTCAAGTTTGCCCATACCAACGTGAAGTACTCATTGAGACGAGTCCAACGTAACAAATCGCGTCAAAATCGAAGCTCAAACGAAGCCGTACGGGCCATTCAAAGTTTGCCCAGAATATGCCTAGTTTCGTTGGAGAAGATAACCCAGCAGCCACTGCAAAAATTATCATGTGCTTCGCGGTTGAATTACACCCTGTTGATTCGAGCCCTTAGATCCATTTTGAATAAAACTATGCCATCAGGTGTTCGATTCCGCCAATCCAATAGTCGTTTCCAACTATTTTGGAGCCTTTTGAACACATCTGTACGGTCTAAGTTCGCAAATTCTAAGTCGCATATTGAGATCAATACATCGGCCAAATCGGGAACGTTAAATGCAAAATCAACGGTCAAATCCAATATGATCGGCACGCAATTTCAATAGCAGGATCTTGGGGCGAGGAAATAATCATCCGTCTTCCGCGATCATTCATTGCATTACCTTGGCCATTTATTGCCCATCGGGACATCTTAGTCAATTTTCTATTTTTCCATTGGGGCATATCAGCCGATCATCATCTCGGCACCTTTGTTATACATGCATACTAGGCCAACTTGGTCCAAACATTACAACGACATTTACTTGAGTTTCAAACTCCCGCTCATTTTCACACAGCTTGCAGCAAGTGCCAGTTTTGGGGCAATACATTACACACTTGGCAGTCGGCAGTTCGCATATTTTTGCGCGCCGTCATTTTACCAAAGCCAAATTTTCCCTGCAACATAGGGCAATGGGGCAAGTCCAATCTGCATTCCTTCCGACTAACACTTGTCATTCGAAAGCAATGGGGCAAGTCTACCTTGGACTAAACGCAAACTCTGCAACTCGGCAATTAAATAGTTGGCCCAATATTTACTTGGCAATTCCTTACAAGCGGAGCAATATTATTTGTGATTAACACGTCTACCTCATTCGGTACAGGCCATCACTGACACAGGATGCATTATTCAAAATCCTTGCAATATTAGCACTTGATCGCCACTTAAAATTAGCATAAGTCTCAGAGTACAGCATAATCTTCGCACTCGGCATGGAGCGCCATCAGCAAAAGCCTACACCCTCGCCCGAGGGTAATAATACCGTGGTCCATTTTTTGGCTGATATATCTACCTTATTTAACCTACATTATTTGGTTCAAGCAATATGATTTGTTTGGAACTTATGTGATATAATTTCGTCCTATGATAGACATACGTACATTTATGCATACATTCAAGCATACATGCAGTCATGCATTCATACATTTTATTCATTTATCCAGAATGTTCTTTATCAAAAAACCTAATAGCTATTTGAACAGCGTAACTCGGCAAGAAAAACTCTCATTCCTTCTATCACAAACAATGAAAGTTTTGGCGCAATTGTGGGAGCCAGAAAAAATATATATCCGCTTATTGGGGTTAACCCAAATAAGGCCTACAATGGGTCCAGCACAAACAAATATGACACCCCCCTCATCTATATAAAGGGGGGGCATCCCAGAAGAAAGCTATGTTCTCTCTCTCTACACTACACACCAACACTCTTGATTTCCATAGCTCTATTATTTCAATCAGAGAACTAACTTTAGCATCGGAGTGTCTCTGGCCGGCAACCCCGGTTGGGTGGCGCCGATCATGCTCATCTTTGCAGACACACAAGAACAAAGTTCATCCCTTCGTTGGATCTCTACAACATCCATGTGAGAGGATATTTCATGGTCTCACACTCACTCATCACTCTTTTTTGTTTGTCTGTCTGTCTGTCTCTCTCTCTCTCTCTCTCTCTCTCTTTTTCTCTGTGTGTCTCGCCCATCTCTCTTCTCTCTATCTCTCTCATCTCTCTTCTCTCTCTGTCTCTCTCGCTCATCTATCTTCTCTCTCTCTCTCTTCTTTTCATCTCTCTCATATCTCTTTTCTCTTTGTCTCTCTCACTCATCTCTCTTCTCTCTATCTCTCACTCTGTCTCTCTCGCTCATTTCTCTTCTTTCTCTGTCTCTCTCTTTTTCGATGTCTCTCTCTCATTCATCTCTTTATTTTTGTCTATCTCTTGCTCATCTCTCATTCTCTCTCTCTCTCTCTCCTCTCTCTCTCTCTCTCTCTCTCTCTCTCTCTCTCTCTCTCCCCCTTACTATGTTCGCCTTGCTCACTCTCCTTCCTCTCATCTTCTCTATTTACCGAGTTCCCTCTCGATTTATTGATCCACTACAAGAAAATGCACTTATAGCGACCACTTTGTCTCTCTTTCGCTCATTACTCTGTCTCTGTCTATCTCTCTTTTTTATATGTCTCTCATTCATCTCTATCTCTATCTCTCTCTCACCACCCATCTTCTCTACCACCTTCACCACTACTACAAATGCTATTCCACTACCATCACTACTACCACTATTGCCACTCCACCTCTACGACTACCATTGCTACCACCATCACCACCACATCCACTACCACCACTACCCACTACTACTGCCATTACCTCTTATCCGTCATTGCCACTCCATCTCCTCTACCATTACCACAACTTCACCACTAATCTCCTTCGCCACCACCACCATCACTACCACACCACCATCACCTCTTATCCACCAACTTCACTACTACTACCGCTCTTTCTCCTCTACCACAAAAAATTAGTTCCTGATTTTCAGTAACCAAAAAAAATGGGCCGTAGAAAAAATATTTTTTATTGACCACAAAAAATTAACTCTATTTTAACGGAAAATATTTTTCATTAAAATATTACCCCTACTTCTACCAAATAAAAAATAATAATTATAATTTTTTTTTCATTAAAATAAAAATGAAACAAATAAATTTTCAACCTTAGTAACTAAAAAAAAAATCAAAAATCAAAAAAAAATTCATCAACTATAAAATAAAAAAAAATAAAAAAAGCTAAATGGCGCCATTTTGTTATTTAAATAAATAAATAAAAAAAGACCAAAACAACCCCCTCCCCCCCAAAAAAATAAAAATAAAAATCCCCAATCTAAAAAACCAAAAATCCCTCTTGAACCAAAAATCCTCATTTTGTTATTAAAAAAAAAAAAAAAAAAAAAGAAAGACCAAAACAACCCCCCCCTCCCTCTCCCCCCCCCCCCCCCAAAAAAAAAAAAAAAAAACTAAAATGCCCAATCACTTGAACCAAAAATCCCTAATCTCAAAAACCAAAAATCCCCAATCTCTTGAACCAAAATCCCCAATCTAAAAAACCAAAAATCCCTCTTGAACCAAAATCCCCATTTTGTTATTTAAAAAAAAAAAAAAAAAAAAAAAGACCAAAACAACCCCCCCACCTAACCCCAAAACTAAAAATCCCAATCGCTTGAACCAAAATCCCCAATCTGAAAAACAAAAAATCCCCCCTCCCCCCCCCCCCCCCAAAAAAAAATAAAAATCCCCAATCATCAAAAAACCAAAAATCCCCCTTCAACCAAAAATCCCCTAATCTTTTCTTACGGCTCGCTCTCTCGATCGATCAACAAAAAATCCCCCCCCCCCCCCCCCCAACAAAAAACTAAATTCCCCAATCTCAAAAACCAAAAATCCCCTTCAACCAAAAATCCCTAATCTTTTCTTACGGCTCGCTCTCTCGATCGATCAATCGACAACAAGCGGCTGCAGACGATGGCGAGCAGCAATTTAAACTTCATTATCATCATAAGGTTGACAAAGGATTTCTGTAATCACTTAGTGCTCTTAGTGCTGACATTAAGATAATTTGTCTCCCTCTCATTTTTCATCACAGTTGGTTGAAAGCAAATATTTGTGGAAGTTGCATAATTTACACAATAATAAAGCAAAAGTGTCGGATGAAATTCATCTTTTGAAAAACTTACTAAGAAAATCGAGGTTTATTTCTATTCGTACTCAGTTTAGCATTCATCCAGCTGTCAGAACCTTTCAAAATTTTTGAATTTGACTTTTGGAAAAGGCCAGAAAGCCAAGGCAAAGCCAAGCTGCACATAAAGGCAACTAATGATGGTACAATTCATGCTGTTGTTTCATGGTATATATGTTGGTACCGTAATTACTATTTTCTGTCACAAATTTTTCTAGGATGGTTATTCCAATATCTCGGTTTCTTTTTCAGGTGGGTACTTCAGCTTGATTGTGAAGGGACAATTTTCTATTCCACTGGCCCCAAAATGGATATGTTTCCCATTCAACAAGGAGTTACAGTTATCATTCCCTAGTGAGTGAGGGTGTTTTACATTACTTTTTGTAATAATAATGTTCTAACAGTGGTGTTTGGAAGTTGCCTTAGAATGAGGAATCAATTAACATATAAAGCATGATGCTTTTTGGTTTTTTGCTGATGTTGTCTCTTAGTCAGAATTATGGAACAAAAAAGTGAAGGCTAAGGATAGTGCTAAAGCATGTTACTTTAATGAAACACACTGTTTTTTTCATTCTCTTAGTTAGGCATCCTAAATCATTTGAAGAAGTAGGTCATATCTACTTCTAGAAATCACACAAGTATTTAAAGTTGGTTGCAAGTAATTTAACTAGAATTTAGATCTCCATATGAATGCATTAATGCATCTTTCTATTGTACCTAAGACTTAATTGGAAGTTATGTATTTACAAAGCTACTCTCAAATTCAGCCTAGGAAATTATACATTGTCTACTTTCAATAAAAGGGTTCAATTCTTGAGCAGCTCTTAGTAGATGGTGAACTAAATAAAGCTTACATATTGGGATCCTCCGCATCAAAATTCTGTTATTTGATGCTCAATTAATAAAAGGTGCATTTTATGATTGTTTTTTTTAAAAAAAAAAAAATTGGTTTTCATTTTATTAAAATTTTAATTTTCTTTGTTTCTTGTCTAGGTTCAGGGGATTGGTGTGACTACTGGAAACAATGTGCCTACTTTACCCCAGGAAAAGGTCTGTCCATATCCAAAGATGAAGAGCTTCACTTATATGCTATCCATACTGATATTAGCATCTCATATAAATTTGAGACTCAAGCCTGGGGAACAGAGATTAAGTAGTATGATGAATTTGCTCGAGACGATCAGCTCATTCTATCACCAGAAAGAGTTGCAATTTATGGAGATAGAAATTGGAGATATTCCTTGTTAGAAGTTGTTAAAAAGGCTGTAAGATCTCTCTCCCTCTCTCTCTCTCTCACACACACAGATATGCATTAATACCATCAAACTTAATAGTCCTTAATATAATCTGCGCAAACAAACCCCCCCTCCCCCCAAAAAAAATGATAAAAATCTCAATTAAGATTAAAAAAAAAATGAATTCTACAATGGTTTTTTCCCCCCAATCATGCAGAAATGTTCTGCTGTTGGAGCTGTGAACAGTGAATAGAATTACTTCCATTTTATTTCTTCTACTTCTCTACTATCAAATTACTTTGTGAAACTCGGCAATGAATGAGGAATGAATATAGTTCATGATACATTTTGATTTCACCTTTGAAGATAATTTTCACCCCATGCTTGCATACATTTATATTCTCTCCTCTATCTAATTTTTCTTCTCTGGTACTGATGTATGTAGATATCAAGGGTAGAGTTACTACATTCATCTTTCTACTTTCATACATATTATACTTTAGAAAGTGTTTGTTAAGATTTTGTAGAAAGGCCTCTCTCTGAGTTTACATCACTTCCAATCAAATAGAAAGCCACAAGGGCACACCATATCTAGTTTTTGTGAAGTTTCCCTCCAAAATGTTACTGTGTTTGTCTTCTAGTCAAACATGATGTGAATTGCCAAATTATCAATAGTTGATTTCAACCTTTTCTTTGTTTATTTTAAGTAACTTTTATTATTATAAGCTGCTGCAGACCAATTATGAAATTGAATGTAAACACTGGGTATTTCACTTTCTATCTGCAGGTTGAGCTCTTGGTTGGTAAACCATTTTATTATGGAAATGATAGCATGCTTCCATTTTACGATATGTCTTCATTTGAGCATCAAATAGTGTGTCTGAACTAGGAAATATTGCTTTCAGTTTTGTCTCAAATTGAAATGCTTAGTTTTGTAAGAATATCACTCGCAATGATCATTCTGGATGTATTAATGAACTTGGCATGCACGATCGCCTAAGCATGAGAGACTTGTGGGACAAGATGGGTGTATTAATGGTGTGAAGTCTTTGTTGTATAGATCAACTTTAGGAGTCTATAGTGTTCTCAATGGGTCTTGTAACACCTGCAGATTAAGTTACTCTGTCACATGAGAATGTCATGATTGAGATTTATACATGTTTTTATGTGGCCTCTTCATTTATAACTGTTATATTTAGATGTTGGCCTTTATTGCCACAAAAATCTTAAGTTAGATATTATTGTATTTCTAATTGATGAATCAATGAATTGGCCACTCAAAGGGGAATGCTACCTTCAATTGGATGTAAAGTATCCTTCAAGGTTCTCTCTTTCTCTCTGTGTCTCTCTTTCCAGTTTTCATATTTTAGATGGTAGGGGCATGAAAGAGATGAAGATTGGTGTTGATCGTAGTATGTCATTGTGTCCCTATGGACATTGATTCCATGTAGATTAGACTAGGAGCTTGTTCCTCCCTCTCCTTATGCTAAATGAGGTTTAACAATACATCAACTAGAATTTGTGGATAATTTCCCCCTCATATTTTTTAATGGTCAAAATACATTCTCCAAGCACATCATACTTTTCCTCCCCAATTAGATATGCTCGTCAGTTTACCACAGGATAATTTATTAGCTTTTAATATTTATAGTCATCATCTTTTCTTTCTTTTCCCCGTTTTCTTCAGGCAACCATCAGGGCCACATATTGATCTGCGAAATTCTCATTTCCTGGCTTTAATTGCTGCTGAGTGCCAGTTCTGGCAATCAGAGTATGATGACTACGGTGTTGCAAACAGTAGCCTTGCTTGCATCCGGTCTGTGGCTATCATTGTATGTAACCCAAATACCTACTGAAAATTTGACAACTATTATTAGTTTTGCCTTCCTAATATTAGGAAATTGGAGTTTTAAGTGTTCTAAAAAGCTATTTTATGAACCTTTTGTCTTGAGGGCAAAGCAGAAATTTAGAGTAGTGGAAGATTAATCAAAAAGTTTGCTATACAGTTGATGTTAATCTTGCTTTTACGCCAAGTTCTGATGGTCACTAGAGATTTTGGGATGGCGTCAACATTCTTCAATGTAAGTCCAAGATGATGATGTTTAAAAATTTTGTGTACATTTATGCATATATGAAAATATACATAAATGCATCAATGTCTACTACTTCTATTTTCATTATTTTAATCATGAATGACTATTTTGTTTACAGATATACATGTATTTACATTCATTAATGTCTTAAATACTTTATGAATATTTACATTCATGACCATGGTCATTGACATGATAGAGCTTCTGTTGTCTTGGATAGTCAACATGCTGGTCCTTTTATTTGCAAAATCTCATTGTACTTTACATGTTAGTGAAATGACACTTCAGCGTAGATGATGCAGCAGCTAAAAATTACTGAAATCTAATCTTCCATGATAATTGCCATTAAGTCAAGTCTTAAATCATAGAATTCGAGGTGTTGACGCCCCAAAATCAACAAACGGTGTCAGATTAGCATGAAACTTGGCACACATGACCGCCTAGACATGAGAGACTTGTGGGAGAAGACAGGACTCGAATTGGGTTCTCGGTTCGAAAGTTAGAGTCAGATTTTGGTCTAGGCAAACTAGTTCCTTAAGAAACTTAGAATTCGAGGCGTTGATGCCCCAAATTCACCAAACGACATCAGATTAGCACGAAACTTGGTACACACAACCGCTTAGGCACGAGATACTTGTGGGAGAAGACGGGACTCGAATCGGGTTCCTAGTTTGGGAGTTAAAGCCGGATTTCGGTCTAGGCAAACTAGTTCCTTCAAAAATTTAGAATTCGAGGAGTGGACGCCCCAAAATAACCAAACGTTGTCAGATTACCACAAAACTTGGCACACACGACTGCCTAGGCACCAGAGACTTGTGGGAGAAGACGGGACTCGAATTGGATTCCCGGTTTGGGAGTTAGAGCCGAATTTCACTCTAAACAAACTAGTTTCTTAAGAAACTAAGAATTCGAGGTATTAATGACCCAAAATCATCAAACGGCATCGGAGTAGCACTAAACTTGGCACACACGACCGTCTAGGCACGAGAGACTTGTGGGAGAAGACAGGACTCGAATCGGGTTCCCGGTTTGGGAGTTAGAGCCGGATTTCACTCTAGACAAACTAGTTTCTTAAGAAACTTCGAATTCGAGGTGTTGATGCTCCAAAATCACCAAACGGGGTTGGCTTAGCGCGAAACTTGGCACACACAACCGCCTAGGCAACAGAGACTTGTGGAAGAAGACGGGACTCAAATTGGGTTCCCAGTTTGGGAGTTAGAGCCGAATTTCACTCTAGACAAATTAGTTTCTTAAGAAACTTAGAATTCGAGGTGTTAACGCCCCAAAATCACCAAACAACGTTAGAGTAGTATGAAACTTGGCACACACGACCGCCTAGGCATAAGAGACTTGTGGGAGAAGAAGGGACTCGAATTGGGTTCCTGGTTTGGGAGTTGCTGGATTTCACTCTAGACAAACTAGTTCTTTAAAAAACTTAGAATTCGAGGTGTTGACGCCCCAAAATCACCAAACAGCATCAGATTAGCATGAAATTTGGCACACATGACCGTCTAGGCACGAGAGACTTGTAGGAGAAGATGGGACTCGAATATGGTTCTCGGTTTGGGAGTTAGAGCCGGATTTCACTCTACACAAACTAGTTTTTTAAGAAACTTAGAATTCGAGGTGTTGACACTCCAAAATCACCAAACGACGTCAGATTAGCACAAAACTTGGCACACATGACCGCCTAGGCACGAGACTTGTGGGAGAAGACGAGACTCGAATCAGGTTCCCGGTTTAGGAGTTAGTGCCGGATTTCGGTCTTGGCAAAATTATTTATTTAATTATCTTTGTAATTGTATAGTAGTTAAATTTTTATGTTTTTTTGTAATTAACATATTAACACATAATTATATTGTCATTAATTATTTTTATTTTTTGTTTTCAGATATTTCCTGAGTAGGAGTTTACTTCTTGTGGAATGCATACCTGTGAAGAATGCGACTAACTTTTGTTTTTGTTACTCACGGAGAATGAGGAGGAAAATTTTTAATTTTGATTTATGTTATTTTGAATTATGAACAACATTATGTATTTAAACATTATATATGTATTATGGAACATTTTATAGTGGGGTAATTTTGTTGATGTGTAGTTATTAATGCAAGAATATTTTTATTATGGAGAAATTGTTATTTCTGTACAATAATTTTTATATTATTATGCAATTATTGGTTTATTTTTCAATTGTTTTTAATTTAATATAGGTAATTTTAATATTTTTAATAATTTTATTGCATTTTTTTTTTTGGCGCCGGCACCGCACCGCACCGTCGCAAAAAACAAGTAATTTTAATATTTTATTTTATTTTATTATTGTTATTATTTATTTTATTTTTTTTTGCGACGACACCACACCATCGCAAAAAACATTAGAACCATTGGCGACAGTAGTCATGCCGTTGCAATAAAAAACAATTCGCGATAATATTTTTTGTCGTCTCAAATAAAACTTATAGAGACGGTGAAACAGTGCCATCGCAAAAGGTCTTAAATTTTTTCATATTATAGGCGATAGTAAAATGCCATCACAAAAGGTAACAATTGCTGTCGCAAAAAAAAGGCAACGGCATGATGCCGTCGCTAAAAATTTTTTGCAACGCCCTTTGTTGTGAGTCCCCATTTGCCGCCGCTAAAAGTTTTTTTAGACGACATTAGGAGTATTAGCAACGGCAAAATGCCGTCGCAAAAACCTGAATTTTTTTGTAGTGTAGGATTCGTGGAAGAACTTGGTTTTAGGGCCAAGAAGTTTCAAAATTCTGAAGAACAAAGTATAAACCAAAATCTTCAATGACATTAGTTTTATGAACAAAATATAAACCGTAATCTTCTCCACCAAACTCTCCAGAACCATAAGTTGTTGCCGTTGAAAAAGTCACTTGAAAGGGCTAAGCATAGGGTTATCCAAACCGCACAACTCGCTCAACACGAACGGATCAGTATACAAATAGGCGGTTTCACAGACATAATACGGGCGGACACAATTTGGAATATGACATAATTGCGGGTTGCGGGTTTAACCCACACCCGTAATAACCCGCTCGCATTTAGAATTTTTTTTTTTATAAAAAAAACCCTGGACCGTTGATTTCATTCATCCTATCCTAGATATTTTTGGCCAACACACCAAACCCTAATTTCATGATACAAAAAGAAATGTTGTAGAAAATATTGTTTGAGAACATTGTTTTTGAATGTTTTTGTTTTTGTTTGTTTTATGAACATTGTAGGAAATTGAATCTACTTCTTCATGGACGGGAAATTAAATCTGTTAATTGTTTCTGAAATTGAAATCAGTCTTATATTATATTGAATTTGGAAATTAAAAAAAAGTCTAATCCACAAACCGTCCACACATCCGCAAATCCTATCCACATACCGTAACCCACATTGCGGGCGGTAGCGGGTTGAATTTTTCCTAAACCATATACATACGGTCGGATCCAAACCGATTCACAAATCGTCCAAAATCGAATTGCGAACACCCACAGCTTTACTAATTTGTTGGGAAACAACTCTTTCGCAAAAGTTAAAATCGATAGGCTGAATCTTCATCGGGAAAGGCATGACAAGTACTTGTGGAGGCTTGTATCAAATTTCAAGCTCTATTTATAATCCTCATAGCTATTTATCAATTAAAAGTCAAAGAACAATTGCTATCAAATTATAATTTATAAGCCCTACGAATTCTCTACCTTGATTTTTCAACAACTTAAAAGAGAGAAAATGCAGCTCAAATCAAAAAGACGAATTCTCTACCTTGATTTTTCAACAACTTAAAAGAAAGAAAATACAGCTAAAAAACATCTACAAATCAAAGCCCCAAATCAAAAATATGAATTCTCTACCTTGATTTTTCAACAACTTAAAAGAAAGAAAATGCAACTAAAAAACATGTATAAATCAAAGCCCCAAATCAAAAATCCCAAATAATTTGAAAGGGTTTTTTTTAAGTGGTATAATTTGAAGTTTTTGATTTGTTTATTATTTAGATATATCATAGAAGATAATTTTAGAAAAACATAACATATATTAAAAGTAAATCATAATTTTAAATAATTTAATTAAATATATTAAAAAATTAAACGTATTTAATAATTTTTTTTGAGTGCAAATAGAATGGAGTTATGCTAGAGACACTAAATGAATAACGAAATATTCTACCAAACCTCTTTAATAATTTTTTTTGAGTGCAAATAGAATGGAGTTATGCTAGAGACACTAAATGAATAACAAAATATTCTACCAAACCTCTCACATAGATGTGAAACTCATACAAATTACATGTGTGAAGGTCCACACCCATATAAAAAATTTAATAAGATATTTAATAATTTATTTTGGAGTCTATAAAATTTACCAATAGAATGCCCCATCAAATTCACAGCAGTCTTTGTCCTAAGTCTTTGTGGGTCCGCAACTAACAGAACCATGACCAACGGCAAAGACTCTTTGCGTGAATAAGGGGGTGTCCACACGGAACCATATACAGGGGTAGTGTGGTGCAGTTTATCTAAGCTATCTATAATTTTTATTTGGAGAGTTTCTGTTTATAGTTTATTAAGTAAAATAATTTAAATAAATTTAAAAAATGATTTTTAAAAACTGATTGAGGAATGTTTTTGATTTTTATTTTTAAATTATTAACTTTTAATTTAGAATAAGTAGTACCAAACAATACAATGGCAACACAATAGCACTGAGTGAAATTTTTTTCTTTCATGTTGTGTTAGATTATAAATTTAGATAAAAATTTAAAATGAAAAAGAAAACAAAAAAATTAACATATATTTCACTCACTTCTTTCTTTTACTTTTTCAAAACTCTACCTAAATCCATGGTTCAAATATAGTTTCACTGGTTTTTTTTTTTTTCCGGGTCTTTAGTAAATTTTTTTTTTCCATTCATTTCTCCACAAATATTTTACTTTTTAAATGCATCTAAGAAATAAAAATTTAAAACTACAATACGAAAAAAATTCACTAAAAAAATCCAAAAACTATTTTAAAAAAACTAAAGCAACGAAAATTTAGAAAAATATTAATTCGAAACTTGCTTGGCTCCAAAAAGCGTGCCTGCTATTAATGATTAGAAGGAAAATAGTTGGAGAGAAAAATATATACTTTTCCCACTCCTGAGCCTCTTCAATCTAATCTCATCTGATCACTCCTAGTGAGTTGGCTTTTGTTTTTGGCGTTTTGTTTGCCTTCCCAATAAAAAAACACTAAGCAAAAGCTAATGTACAAACAGAGGAGTTTGTGTTGGGCTATTGTTCTTCTGGTTTTTACATGTCTGATCTATGTCTATCCTGCAATATACTTGGTGAATGCCCAACCCCAACCTGTGTATTATCCAATTGCCAACCTATCCACTTCATGGATCAACACCCCCTCCTCCTCAGGTGACTACTACCTTGACTAATTTGTATTGAATCCCATCCTTCTTAGAGAAAGCATTGGCATTGGTTGTGGCTTCTACTGCAATTATACTTACACTGCCTGCCTCTTTGCTGTGGTGGTCATCCAGTATTTCAATGACAAAACTTTCCAGGCAATACAACTAGTTTGGTCCGCTAATCGAAACCATCCTGCAAAACTTAACGCAATCTTGCAACTAACTCAAGATGGAGAATTGATCTTAGCAGACGCTGATGGCACTTTCGTTTGCTCTACAAACACTGCACGAAAGTCGGTCTCAAGCCTAAACTTGACTGAAGAGGGTAACTGTAGAGGGTCAGAAATTAAGCTCCAAATCAAGTATGGGCCTAAGTGCTAAGTTTGCCCCTTTGGGGCGACCGGGAATGAAAAAGGAGCATGGGCTAAAGCCCAAGAGAAGTGGGCCAACAGAGGGCCGAAGTAGGTCCGACCCGCCAAGGGTCCAAATGGACTCCATGAAGGAAAATGCCTAAGTCAAGTTGCAGAGGCAACACATGCAACGGCCAAGCTGCGGAGGGAACACTTGCACGGTCAAGTTGCTAAGGCACTTTGCCTCAGTGCCGCCATCTGAAGTTACTGAGGGAAAGAGAAAGTCGAAGCAACTAAGTTGCAGAGGCAACACTTGCGACGGCCAAGTTGCGGAGGCACTTTGTCTCAGCGCCGCCATTCCTAGTATTGTCGGTACTGCCGCCATTCCAAGTATTGTCGACCCCGCCGTTACCTGGAGTTGTTGAGGGAAAGAGAAAACCGAAGCAACTAGGTTGCAGAGGCAGTACTTGCAGTACCCAAGTTGCGGAGGCATTTTGTCGGCGCGGCCATCTTTAATATTGTCGGTTTTTCCATTTGAATTTGCCACGGGAAATGACTGCCACAGCAACTATAGCCGCCACAACTAACTTGCGAAGGGAACATCCTGCCAAGGTGATAGCAGCCTTTGGGAAAAGCTTTCCCTCTACAAGTAGAGGCTAATGGTTGGCGTTGATAGTAAGCCCCAAGGCATTACTAGCCTAGGGCTGATAGTAGGTCCCAAAGTTCATTTAACTTGGCGCTGATAATAGGTCCCAAGACTTATTGGTTGGAACTGATAGCAGGTCCAGAGATACCAGTTTACTGTGGCGATCTTGTGAAGATTGGAGTAGGGTAGCCCAAGCATAAGGGACTCCCTTTCCATTACCTAGGTCATAGACCTGCCTTAGTCGCACAGGCAGGACTAAGGAAGCCCCATTGGGCTTGGTACTAAGGCACAGCATGGTTAATAGCAAGCTTGGCTGTGGCCTTCGCCTTGGGAAGCTGGGGAGTTTGTGGTTAGGTGGCTAAGGGTGGAGGCTTCATTGAGGTGAGCACAAACATAGTCGATAGCAGACTAATGGAGTCCTGAGAATGTATGTACTGGCCAAGTAGAACTGAGAAGGCAAGTGCAGCAGTAAGGTTTACCGTTACAAGTGCACTTGCTGAGATTCGAGCTATGAAGGCAAACGGAGCGGCAAACACTCCCGCCACAATTGCACTTGCTGAGGCTCAAAAGAGAGTTGCAGCGCCAAACATTCCTATCGCAACTACACTTGCTAAGGCTCAGAAAGGTAGTTGTGGAGGCAAACAGATAGTACACAGTACATGTAGAGAGACGCGTGGCACCTTCATCGTGGTAGCTCAAGGCAGAATATTCCATTTGATCCTCTGGGATACAAGTCTTCTCTCTATTTGGCCACTTGGTGTCCTCTTGGTACCAAGGAAAAGCCTATAAATAGGACCTATTTCCCAAGGTTCAAGAGGAGGAATTTTGGGTATTTGGGGGAGATGCTGCCCATTTGTGCACTGCCATACATTTCTTCTTGAGCAACTTGCTTCACTCTCACCCAGCTACACACTCTCCAACTCCCAGACAGTTGTTGCTGCTCATTCTCCAGCCCTTCCACCATTGTTGGACCATTAGCATGGTTTTGCCTCTCTAATCACCTTTCTAACCTTGAACCCCCTACAGTAACCTTGTTCTCTTCGATCAGAACAATGCAACGGTTTGGCAGTATTTTGATCACCCAACAGACACCTTACTTCTTGTGTAGATGTTGGTTCTTAGGCAGAAGCTGACTACTAGCACATCAGAATCAAATTGGAGTCAAGGTTTGTATTTGCTTGCTATTCATGGTGATGGTTTGTTTGCTTATGTAGAATCCAATCCAACCCAATCCTACTATAAATCTTTTTTAGGAGGGAATCAATATTTCAAATTTGAGAATGGAAGCTTCAACTAGAGCGAAGTTGCACGTGCAAGTAAAACTCAATTCATGAGGTTTGAGCCTGATAGGAATTTGAAGGTTTATGAATAGAGCGAACTTGGTTGGCGGGTGGTGGCCGATCTGTTGACATCAAGAATTCGTGAGTGTGGGCATCCAATGGTGTGCGGAAAATACGGCATCTGTTCAAATGGACAATGCAGTTGTCTTGACAAAACCAACAACAATGAAACAATCACTTTTTGGCAAACACTTCATAGGCAACCTAACCTTGGATGTTCCCTTGTTACGCCCATTTCTTGTAACCATTCTCAGTATCACACCCTTTCGGAGCTTAACAATACTAGTTACTTTAACGTTTATTCACAATACACATTTGGTTACTTGGACGAAAAAACAGAGTTAGAGGATTGCAAGAAAAGTTGCTTGACAACCTGTTCATGCAAAGCCTCATTGTTTGCATATAATTGGGGCTATGAATCAAAGAGAGGTTGTTTATTACTATCTAAAGTATTTTCTCTTACAAACACAGAGGATGGGTTGGATAACATTACTATATTCCTTAAAGTGCAAAAATCTTCACCACCAAATTCTCCTTTAAAGAAACCTAGACATGTCACAATCATACTAGGATGCAGTCTCAAAGCGTTCTTTGGTGTATTTTTTATGGTTGCCTCTTGCCTTTTTCTTTTTAGAAATAAAGGTGAATTTGAGGAGCTTGATGAGTTCTCTGTTGATCAAGTATCAGGGATGCCTACCAGATTCTCTTATGAAGACTTGAAAGCCATGACAAGCAATTTCAATAATAAGCTTGGGGAAGGAGGATTTGGGTTAGTCTTTCAAGGGACTTTAGGTGATGGAACCAAAGCAGCAATGAAGCGTCTCAATGGTTTTTGTCAGGTTAAGAAGTCATTCTTAGCTGAAGTTCAGACAATAGGTAGCATTCACCAGATCAATTTGGTGAGATTAATTGGATTTTGTGCTAAAAAATCATATAGGCTTCTAGTTTATGAGTACATGTCTATGGATCCTTGGATAATTCACTTGGATATCAAACCCCAAAACATCCTCTTAGATGAATACTTCAATGCGGAAATTTTTGATTTTGGATTCTCAAAACTAATTGACAAGGACCAAAGCCAAGTTGTAACAACGATGAGGGGAACACCAAGCCATTTAGCCCCCTAATGGTTAAGCTCAATTATCACTGAGAAAGTAGATGTCTATAGCTTTGGTGTCATGATCTTGGAAATATTGTGTGGATGACAAAATTTAGATAAGTCTCAGCCTGAGGATGATATGCATTTACTAAGTCTATTTAAGAGGAAAGCAGGAGAGGAACGACTGATCGATATTGTTGATAAAGACAATGAAGAATTGCAATTACATGGAGCAGAAGTGGTGGAGATGATGAGGGTTGCTGTATGGTGTCTACAAAGTGATTTTTCGAGGAGGCCTTCCATGTTTGTGGTGGTTAAGGTTTTGGAGGGTTCTGTGAATGTTGAAAACAACTTGGATTATAACTTCTTTAATCCGGTGATACCAAGAACAACTTCAGCTGCTTGTCACCAAGAGGGCGCCGTTGGTGCTACTAGTACTGTATTGTTTCCATCTGTTTTATCAGGACCGAGGTAAAAAAAAAGTGACTTTATCAAACAAACTACTACTTAAGATTTTTGTTTTTTGTGTGCACGTGCGCGTTTTTGTTTGTTCAATTGATTCTCAACCTGTGAAATAACTGTCATAGATAAGTTTGTCTAATATCATTTGTATTTGTTCAAAATCCTCTTTACCATTTAATATGAGAAATTGCAAGCTTATCTCATTGATTGTATTGGGAAATTAGATCCTAATAGAAAATAGTGTATTCAAATAAAGAGTGGGATCGAGTCACCCCTTAGGGCCATTGGAGGTTTGCCTAGTCATTAATTTCAGGGCCTCGGGATTAGTCGAGATACGCGAAAGCTAGTCCGAACACCTGGTTATCAAAAAATGAATAAATAAAGAGTTGGAAATATTTCTAGGTAAGTTTGAGCTAATATGTCATGAACAAGTGCATTTCTAAATTTTTGACAATAGCTGCATACTCAATAATATAGTTTTTGGTTGGAATCTATACTTAATTCAATGGTTTTGGTAATCAATTCAACAACAATTGAGTGTATCAGTTTTCCATTCACCCTTTTAAGATATCTTTGAAGTCACAAATTAATGAAATATAGAAGTAAGTCACCAGCAAGATCATACCATTCCTTATGATTAGATTAATTGAATGACCTGATCAGTATGGTGATGAATGAAACAGTTTCCCAGTATGGTGATCAATAAAGTAAGGGAAATTACACATACACACCAACCAAAAAAAAAAAACCTCTAAAGTTTGACGGTTATAATAAAATAAATTTTTAATTTTGTCAATTTAAATCTTAAATTTTTTATTTGTTTTCAATCTAAATCATTTGTTTATTCCGTAAAGTAAAATAAATGAAAAATAATATTTTAGTCATTAAATTCAACGAAAATATGTATTTTAATCATTTTATATACACCTATATTAAGGCCAAGTTTGGCAAGTTGAAAAAAAGCCAAAAAGTCAAAAAGTTACTCAAAAAGTTAAAAAGTTATCACTATTCACCAAAAGTCAAAAAGTACGGTTGCACAACTCCCAATCCTAATTTTTCCCTACACACTAATTTATACAATTTTTTAATACACATTTTTTCATAAAAAGTCAAAAAGTTAATCCAAACATCCATATTTTTTTCCTCAACTTTTTAGTCTAAAAAGACAAAAAGTACACTTATTTAGGACACCCTAAACAAGTTTAATGACTGTGGGGATATATTTTCTGAGCACCAACACGTGGCAAGGTGACACCGACGTGTCAGCCGAGGTGCCACATGTCGTGGTAGTTATGCCGAGGTGATCTCGGAGTTGCCAAGGTTATCTGCGAGAATACCGGAATCTGAGATAAGCGGATAAGGGACAAGAGTCCTAGGATGAAGAAAGACTTCAGGATGGATAAGGGTAATACTCTTAGGGAGTTTATCCTTATCTCTTGAGAAATCCAAAGAAAGCACTGAATTGGAGTCCATAGAAGCCAGGCTTCTAGTGGGACTAGGATTGAGTAAACTATAAAAGAAAGGCACCCCCGTGGGTATAAGGTACGCAATTTTATGCTTTGAGTAGTGAGTTTAGCACTTGATTATCTTTGAGAGATATACTGACTTGATCGTCAGAGAGCCCCCGGGTGGAAGAACCACCGCCGGAGCCTTCTCTTTCTGTGCAGGACAACAGGGTGCCATCTATTCTTCCAGTGTTCTACAGCTAAATTACTAAACGGGCAATGTAGTCAGAAAATCACTCACACAATTTGGCGCCGTCTGTGGGAAGGAAAGACGAATAGATGGCCAGTAACGCACAGAAAGAAAAGATTAGAGACGGCACTCCCGCTGGGAGCGAAAGACCTATTGACCTCGATGTCGAAGGAAACAACCGCAACACAGAAACTCATGACCAGAATCACGGGGCGAAAGACGTCGGCCAGGAAGGCGATACTTCAAAGAAGGCGGATCAGAGCAGATACTACAACGAAGACAACCTCCAGGTATGGAAGGACAGGTGCCTACGGAGGGATGAAGAGGTAAAAGAGATGGCAGACAAGTTGGCAGACCTACAATCGGTCGTCAACTTCATGATGCAAAACAACGTCATGCAGCCGCCATACCCACAGCACAACACACCAATGCCAGCAACCAATGCCTAGAAGCAAGGGCAGAAAACAATTCCTGAAGCCCCTCAGCACACTAGGAGTGGGAGGCACTCTCACCGGCCTTCCAGGGAAGTCGGACGAGAGGAGCCGAGAAGAGAAGAGTCCCAAAAGACATATCATACAAAGAACGCAGAACCCAAGAAACATCGGCATGTTCAAGGGCAGGCGTTATGCTTTGACACAACTCATGGGGAGAGATCGAAAAGGGCCCACCACGAGGCCGAGAGCAATATGCCAAAGAAACTGAAGTCAGCAGATAGCCAAGCTCCTGGACGAAGCAAAGAAGACTTGAGAAACTACCTCAAGAGGAAGCAACAGAACGGAGAAGCCGAGGTAACCTCACCCGACAAGCCAAGGACACCATTCTCGGTAGAATTGGACAAGTTCCAGGCACCAAAGAGATTCAGTATGCCGAGGTTTCAAATATACGATGGTAAGTCAGACCCTAACTTTCATGTTGGATTATACTTGAACTCAATGGCATTGTATAGCGGAAACGAGCCGTTGCTCTGCAAAGTGTTCCCCTCATCCTTCGGGGAGATTGCATCAGATTGGTTCCACAAGCTCTCAAAGGGAAGCGTGAAGACTTGGGAAAGCCTGGCCGAGATGTTTGTGGCCAGATTCGTGACAAACAAGTTGCAGCCATTAAGGGTGGACGCATTGATGGCTCTGAAGATCAACAAGGATGAAGGCCTTAGGGCCTATGCAAAAAGGTACTATGAGGTGTTCAACCGAATACCCGAATGCAACCAGGAGGTGGCAGTCGTGTCTTTCAAGAACGGCCTGAAAAATGATTGTCCATTACGGAAGTCCTTGGCAAAGACATTACCGAAAAGCATGGAGGAGCTCATGGCAAGAATCGAGAAGTATACCAGAGCCGAGGAAGATACATCGGGGAATAAAAAGATAAAACAAGAAAGAACCAACGGCTCGCCAAAGCGAGGCCGAGGTAACAACGGGTTCAACAAACAAGAAACGGAATTGAGGGCCAAACAGGCAGTGACGACTGTGTTCCGAATCCCGATCCATAAAGTCCTGGATCAAATCCGAAACCAACCCTATTTCAGAGCACCGGCAAAGGCCCCAGGAGAATACATGGGAAGGAACGTTGGTAGGCGTTGTGCTTACCACAATGAAGAAGGGCACCCAACCCAGGGCTGCAGAGCCCTAAGAGCACACTTAGAGGACTTAGTGAGACAAGGCCATCTGAGAGACCTTGTCGATGAAGCCAGGACTAGAGAGGAACAAGCAAGATTGCCTCAAGCACCAGCAGCCCCGCCTCCCCCAGCACAGCAACCACAGGCAGGGGGACCACGGGTGGTTAATGTGATCCACTCAAGGGTCAACGAGAACAAAGTCAGAGGAGAGACCCAGAGGGTAAGGCATTTACAGCATGTCTGCCAAGTCGGGGAAAAGAGACATCGGCCAGAGGAGTGCCAAGGACCGATGATAGCTTTTACTGAAGCCGACCTAGAGATGGTCCAACATCCGCATAATGATGCCTTGGTAGTATCCCTCCAAGTTGGGGAGTGCCAAGTGAAGCGCATCTTGATTGATCAAGGCAGCTCTTGCGACATCATGTACGTTAGATGTTACAAGGAGCTGGGCCTTCACCCAGATGACATGGAAGGATCCAATGGCCCGATGGTCGGCTTCAATGGAATGCCGACATGGCCACTAGGCGCAACAAGCTTGGAAGTACAAGCCGGCACAAAGAAAATCAAGACGGAATTCATTGTGATTGACACACCCTCACCATACAACATCATCTTGGGAAGGCCATGGTTGCATGCAATGGGGGCAGTTCCCTCAACATTGCATCAACTATTGCGGTTCCTAACAGAGCTTGGGATTGAAGAAATCAGAGGAGATCAACTACAGGCAAAAACTTGCTCCATGGCAGCAATGAAATCAACCTGCAACATCCGAGAACCAGAAAAGGCAGAAATCGAAGACGAGGACATGGAGGTCCAAGACGATGTCGGCAAGGAGCCGGCCGAGAAAAGTGAAGAAGCACTAAAGAAAATCCTCGTCCAGGAGGGCGATGAAGAACGCTTCTTTCTTCTCGGCTCAGGCTTAGCCGAAGAAGAGGAAAGAGAGCTGGAAGCTTTTTTGAGAACAAACATTGAGGTGTTCGCCTGGACACCTTATGAGATGCCTGGCATTGACCCCGAGGTCACATGCCACAAACTGAACGTCGACAGGTCGACCAAGCCAATAATACAGCGAGCCAAAAGACCGACGTTGATGCACGTCGAAGCAGTAGAAGAGGAAGTAGACAGACTTCTGGAGGCCAGGGCCATCAGAGAAGTCGATTACCCGACCTAGCTATCAAACACTGTGGTATTAAAGAAAAAGAACGGTAAATGGAGGGTCTGTGTAGATTTTACAAGCCTAAACAAAGCTTGTCCCAAAGACAGCTTTCCTTTACCCAAGATCGACCAGTTGGTGGACGCCACATCTGGACATGGAAGGATGAGCTTCCTAAATACTTATAGGGGGCACCACCAGATAGCCATGTACCCCCCGGATGAAGAGAAGACAGCGTTTATCAACCCAAAAGACCTGTACTGTTACAGAGTAATGCCTTTTGGGCTGAAAAACGCAGGAGCAACTTACCAAAGGTTGGTAACCAAAATGTTCAGACACTTGATTGGCCAAACAGTAAAAGTCTACATCAATGACATGGTCATGAAGACCAAGGAGCCTAGGGGTCATCTTTCTGACCTAAAAGAGGTTTTTGAAATCCTCAAAACATATCGGCTCCGACTCAACGCATCAAAGTACGCGTTTGGAGTTGGATCTGGAAAGTTCTTGGGGTACCTGGTGACAAGAAGGGGCATTGAGGCCAGCCCAGATCAGATCAAGGCCATCCTAGATTTACAGAGCCCAACATCGGCAAAACAGGTATAGATGCTTACCGAAAGGGCCGCAGCCCTAAACAGGTTCATAAGCCGAAGCTCAGACAACTGTAAACCTTTCTTCAACCTGGTGAAGAAAGCCACAGATTTCCTCTGGACAGAGGAATGTGAGGCCGTGTTGGCCGACCTAAAGAAGTATCTGACTACGGCTCCAGTCCTCTCAACACCTGGACTTGGGGAAGAGCTGTTTTTGTACTTAGCAGTTTCAGAACACGCAGTAAGTGTGGTGTTAATTTGAGAAGAAAAATGGGAGCAAAAGGTTGTTTACTATGTAAGCAAAACCTTGGCCAACGCAGAAACAAGGTATCTGCCACTAGAGAAATTAATGCTGGCCTTAGTAATGGCTTCAAAGAAGTTGAACCACTACTTTCAGGTGCACAAGATTGTAGTGCTAACAGAGCACCCTCTGAAACCCTTGTTGCAGCAAGGAGACTTAACTGGAAGAATAGCAAGATGGGCAGTGGCTTTAGGCCAGTATGACTTGGAGTTCAGGCCGAGAACAGCAATTAAGGGCCACGTTTTGGCCGACTTCGTGGCCGAGTTCACACCGGAATCCATCGAATATCAGGCTCCGTTGAGCCAAGATAAACGTTGTCCAAGCAAGCAAGGAGAAGCCCAGCCAAAGGCAAAAGAACAAAGGAAGGAAAAACTTAGACCCTGCAGCATTTACATCAGCGACTCCTTCAGACTGTTTGTCGATGGAAGTTCAAACCGGCAAGGAGCGGGGGCAGGGGTACTACTGATATCTCCAGATGGAGAAATAATAGAACAGTCCATCCGTTTGGGGTTCAAGGCCTCAAACGATGAAGCAGAATACGAAGCATTAATTACAGGGCTAAAACTGGCAGCAGTAGCAGAAGCAGATGAGGTAATAGTTTTTTGTGATTCACAGGTTATTGTCAACCAGTCAACAGGAGAATTTGCAGTCAGAGACGAAAGGATGTCGGCATATGCAAAAGAGGTCATCAGATTGGCAGCCTTATTTCAGAACTGCCGACTACTCCAAGTAAGCCGAGATGATAACAGCCACGCCGACGCGTTGGCCCACCTGGCAAGTTCAATATAGACTGGAAAAACAAGGACAATAATGATTAACTATATGTCGGGCCCGAGCATAGAACCACGGAACACAGAGCAGGAAGCAATGTGTGTTGACATGGGACCAAGCTGGATGGATGCAATAGTTGCATTCCTGAAAGAAGGAAAACTGCCAAAAGACCGCAAGGAGGCACACAAAGTCAAATTGAAATCGGCAAGATTCAGTCTGACAGTAGACGGACATCTCTACAGAAGGTCCTTCACTGGACCCCTTCTAAGGTGCGTACACCCTTTGCAAGTTGAAGATTTTTTATATGAAATTCATGAAGGAGTTTATGGAAGCCACGCTGGGGGCAGATCACTAGCTCACAGAGCCATTACCCAGGGGTATTGGTGGCCCTACATGCAAAAAGATGCAGAAGCATACGTGAAGAAGTGCAAACAATGCCAAAGGTTTGCACCTTTGATACACCAGCCAGATGCTAACCTGAATCTAGTATCCAGCCCTTGGCCGTTTGCCCAGTGGGGCATGGATCTTGTTGGCCAACTTCCCCAAGCAACTGGGCAGAGAAAATACTTGCTGGTAGCAATAGATTACTTCATAAAGTGGATGGAGGCAGAACCTCTTGCCAAAATCCGAGATGTGGATGTCAAGAACTTTATATGGAGAAACATCATCACCAGATTTGGGATTCCAAGAGCAATAGTTGCCGACAACGGAACGCAGTTTGACAGCAAACTCATCAAGAACTTTTGTGCAAAATTCAAGATCAAGAATTACTTTTCAACACCAAGTTTTCCCCAAAGTAATGGACAAGCTGAAGCATCCAACAAAGTAATTTTGGATGGAATAAAGAAGAGGCTGCAGGCAGCAAAAGGAAAGTGGGTAGACGAATTGCCCAACGTACTTTGGGCATATCGGACTACGCTGAGAAGATCAACAGGAGAATCCCCTTTTGCCATGGCTTATGGCACATAAGCAGTCATTCCACTGGAAATCGGCATCCCAGGGATCCGAACCCAGGGAGTTGAGAATGGGACTAATGATATACTCTTAGCCCGAGATCTGGATCTTTTGGAAGAACGAAGAGAGAAAGCTGCAATTCAGCTCGCAGCATACCAGCAACAGCTTGCCAGAGCTTACAACAAGAAGGTCAATCCTAGGGATTTTCAAGTCGGTGACCTAGTCCTGAGAAAAGCCGTCGGCAACAAGAAGGATCCCAGAGAGGGCAAGCTTAGCCCAAACTGGGAAGGACCTTACAGAATCACATCGGTATTAGGCAATGGAGCCTATGGGCTTCAAGACAATGAGGGCAAAGCACTGCCTAGACCCTGGAACACTTGTAATTTGAAATTTTTCTATCATTAGATATGCATTGTTTTTGACTGATGTCATCAATAAAATCTTTTCAGAATTCTTCAACACATGTGACTGATAAAATATTGTTTCTAGAAGACATGAATAATGAGAACCCAAGTGGAACTCAGGTTTACATTGGGGGCGGAAAGAATACAAAGACACTTAACACTTGTTGAAATTTGTAGCAATTTACAAGTTGAAGTTAAGCCGAGATTATTCCTTATCTTCACTTGTTGAAATTTGTAGCAATTTACAAGTTGAAGTTAAGCTAAGATTATTCCTTATCTTCACTTGTTAAAATTTGTAGCAATTTACAAGTTGAAGTTAAGCCGAGATTATTCCTTATCTTCACTTGTTGAAATTTGTAGCAATTTACAAGTTGAAGTTAAGCTGAGATTATTCCTTATCTTCACTTGTTGAAATTTGTAGCAATTTACAAGTTGAGGTTAAGCCGAGATTATTCCTTATCTTCACTTGTTGAAATTTGTAGCAATTTACAAGTTGAGGTTAAGCCGAGATTTTGTTGAAATTTGTAGCAATTTACAAGTTGAAGTTAAGCCGAGATTATTCCTTATCTTCACTTGTTGAAATTTGTAGCAATTTACAAGTTGAAGTTAAGCTGAGATTAATCCTTATCTTCACTTGTTGAAATTTGTAGCAATTTACAAGTTGAAGTTAAGCGGAGATTATTCTTTATCTTCACTTGTTGAAATTTGTAGCAATTTACAAGTTGAGGTTAAGCCGAGATTATTCCTTATCTTCACTTGTTGAAATTTGTAGCAATTTACAAGTTGAAGTTAAGCTGAGATTATTCCTTATCTTCACTTGTTGAAATTTGTAGCAATTTACAAGTTGAAGTTAAGCTGAGGATGAAGGTGAAAGCTAAGATCATTGTTTTACAGTCGTTTGAGATTTGAGAAAAGTAAGTTAAACTTAAAACAGTATATATTTTACACTTGTTGAAATTTATGCTAAATTTACAGGACAAGTTCTTGCCGAGGTAAATCATTAGTTATTATACCCGAGGTATGTAACCCCGAGAAAATTGCACAAAGGAGGCAAAGTATGAAAGGCATACAAAATATTCTAAATATAGAATCATGCAGAGACAGTCAAAGAAAAGACAAGAGAGTGCAGGCATTCGAAGAAAGATAGTTATATTAAAGCATTCAACAAAAAAAAAACAGGAGGCACATCGGCCACATAAAGAAGCTTATACTGCCCAAGAAACAAAAAGTACAAAAGACATCAAAGTTATGATTCCTCCGTTTTAGGAGCAATTTGGGTTTGGACCTCGGCAGATTCTTGAAGAACTACTTCGGCCGCCTTCTCCGTTGCAAGTTCTGCATCAATCTCGGCAAGAGTTTCGTCAATTCTCTTGTCAACTTGAGGGACGTCGGACGAAGCCTGCTCAGGAGTAGTTTCCTTGGCAACCTCATCACCCACTTCATCTTGAGTTAAGTCCATGATTTGCTCAGTTGAAGGAAGGGACTTGGCCCCAGCAGCATCCTTGGATTTCCTTACTAAAGCCTCATCCTCGTCCTCATCTCCATTTTCATCCTCAGATTCATAAGCATCCTCAGGTTGACTTGGAAGTGGAGGTGGTGGGAATGGAAGAGGGATAGCATCGGCATTGCGAAAGGGTGAATCGGCAGGGAGATCAAGTTTTTTTATCAGGGACATCCAACCAAGGGAGAAGCCCCTGTTGCATGCCTGCCTAACTTGTAGTTTATATTCCTCAGTGACGTCGGCCATACCCTGAGCGTAAGCCTTTTCGTCAGCCGCCTTGATTTCGGCATCTTTAGTAGCCAGGGCCTCCTGAAGTTCCTTTTCAGCTTGAGCCATTTTTTCCTCGACCTCTTTTTTCTGCGATTCAGCAACCTTCTTTATAGCATCGGCAGATTCGGCCTTCTCCTCGGCCTCAGTCTGAGCTTTGAGAGCAGCCTCAGCCTGGTCCTCCAACTTCTTCATTTTTGATTGGAGACTTTTATTAATCTTTTGAAGGGCAGAAAATTCCCTCCTCATGTCGGCCAACTTCTCCCTATTCTCAAAAGATTGGATGGAGAGTGAATGAGCATGCTGAATGGCCTGGAAAAATACAAGGCAAGAGTCATTAAGAATTTTACAAGTACGGAAAAAGAACAGAAAAACAAATTACCAAGTAAAGAGACTTACTTGAACGGAACGTTGAAGCATGAGGGCATAGTTCTCGTACTCACTCATCTTGGCATTCCGTTCGAGATCGCTTGGGAGCAAGAGAGCAGTACTAAGGGCTACACCGACATTAATGTCATCGGCACTATCATTGGCAAAAACGGGTTTATCTTCAAGAGTAATTTCAGGCGTCCAGGGGACTTTTGGTATTTTTGACCCCAAGGTCGTCGCAGACGATGACCTCCACTTCTTTGATTGTATGGATTCTGATGGCTGGGTTTCTACATGCCTCTTCCCAGCAGAGGGTTGAGACTTGTCACTCTCAGCCAGTTTGGAGATAGGTAAAGTGTCCTCAGATTCAACCTGAGTTACTTTAGCCTTTGGCTGAGCTTTCTTGGTTCTTTTCGGCTTCGGTGGGGGCATGGTTTGCGGTGGTTGAGCGTTAACATCGGTAGGGAGGTCGGCTAAGAGATCTTCGGCAACAGGTTTCGGGCGACCCATCTCAGCAGTTCGGACTAGTCTGCGCCGCCTTTTCTGTTCAGGTATTGGGATCAAGTATGGAGCCGAAGTTGATGGCTGATCAGCTGGATCCAATGTTGATCCTTGATCTGTTCGAGATACAGACGCAGTTTGGGTTGTGGCAGAAGGTAGAGAAAGGCTTTTCTTCTTCCTTTTAGGGACATCCGGCAAAATCGACTTGTATGTTGGAATGAAGTTAAGAAGCAAAGGCGCTTTCCTTTTCTGGACTGGCAAGTCTAAAAGTTTCTTCAAATCCTTGCTAGGGATGTAGGATTGGCAAAAGCTTTTAGGTGGCTTACGAACATCTGCAAGAAGAACAGACATTAGAAACAGACAAAGTACTGATGACTTGAAAATAAACAAACAGGTATTGACACTGGGCTCGTACCCTTGCCCTCTTTAACTGATCGAGGAAGAGGGTAGAGATGGGCATCCTCGTCTGAGCCGAACTCCCAATTTCCCGAAGCAATAACATAGTCATCCCCAGCTCCCTTGTTGGAGTTTGGGAGGTCGGCTACAATTTTGAATTCTGTAGACCTCGGCTTAAGGTAATAGACATAGCCTTTTTCTTTCAAATTGAGGGCACACATTGTATAACAGTATTGGATATCAGCTAAGGTGATCCTAGCATCTTCCTGTTTAGCTATGGCTATAATACCATTAATCACTCGATAGGAGTTGATGGTAAGTTGCATGGGGTTCAACTTATAGTAGTGGAGAACTTCACGAAAAAGGGGATTAAATGGAAGCCGGAGTCCACATTCAGTGAAAGCCACAATGGGAAAGGGCATCGAATCAACTGTTGGCATGATAGAGTCATCATCCCCAGCCAGCCTCAGATGGACATCGGCAGGAATGGCGAACTCTTGCCTAAAGTACTCAAGTTTAGTTGGGGTATTTACCCTATGTCTCCACATGCCCATGATGTCGGCGTAAAGGTATTCGACTTCAGAAAGAGGATGTTCTTAAAGGGTGTTTTTTGGAACCTCGGCAAAACCCTAGGTAAATGCCAGTAAGGGTTGTTTCAGTTTTTCCTAAGGATTGGTGAAATCTACAGACAAATCCCAAAACCTAAATCTATGGAAACGAAGACTGAAGGCGCAAATCTGGAAAACAGAGAAATAAGAATGAGGTTTCAGAAAACAAGAACATAGGTGGGGCTCTCAAAAGCATAAAAAATACAAGAAATACAGGGTCAAGAACAGTGGCAAGAAAGTGGTGAAACAGTGCAAGTGTTCAAAGCAAGATCATGGAATAGACACATCCAGATGAATAGTTCAGCAAATCGAAGGTTTGAACAAAGCAGTAATAGCAGCAAGTAAGCAAAGAACATAGAAGAATTGATAATGAAAGGAACAGAGGCTTACCAGGCAAAGTAAGGCCGAAATAAAGTTCGCCAAAGACAGACGACGGTTACAGAAGTGACATGGTTATCTTCTCCTTTAAGCTCTATAGATTTTTCGATCCAATGCTACAAAAGTCCATATTTGAAATTATTATTAAATTGAAATTTTATAAAAAGTTATATAATTAGTAGAAATAAATGTACATGGTTATCTTCTGATAAACGTGATTTAATCTACATAGAATATTATAACAACACTTCAGGATAAACAATATTTGTAGTAGAATCCAAACTATCTTTAGGGAGGAGAATACTTATACGATCAAAGGATAAACTATCTTTATGAAAGAAAACCATCTCCTATCCATACTCTATTTTAAAATTTTATCAAAAAAGATTAAAAGTATTATTATTGAAGATTTGGTGAAATTTTTTGTTCATCCTTGATTTAGTGAAAATTTTGGAAAAAATAATGCCTTTTATCTATTATGTTTTTCCTGTGTATAATAGCCAAATAATTTTGAGACCGACCTTATCCACCGTGACAGTTGACAGTAAACACAATGTGTATAACCTTTTTTATTTTTATTTTTTTTTGAACACCAAACCAATGAACACCAAACCAGTTTTATCTATTATGTTTTTCCTTCTAATAGCCAAATATACAAATGTGTATAACCTCACTCAAACAGCTATTATACAAATATATCTAATAGCCAAATATGTTTTTCCTGTGTATAATTTATCCTAAAAACCATCTCCTATCCATACCATTTTTTATGAAAGAAAACCATCTCATATCCATACTCTATTTTAAAATTTTATCAAAAAAGATTAAAAGTATTATTATTGGAGATTTGGTGAAATTTTTTGTACATCCTTGATTTAGTGAAAATTTTGGAAAGAATAATGCCTTTTATCTATTATGTTTTTCCTGTGTATAATAGCCAAATAATTTTGAGACCAACCTTATCAACCATGACAGCTGACAGTAAACACAATGTGTATAACCTTTTTCTTTTCTTTTTTTTTTTTTGAACACCAAACCAGTTTTATCTATTATGTTTTTCCTTCCAATAATAATACTTTTAATCTTTTTTGATAAAATACAAATGTGTATAACCTCACTCAAACAGCTATTATACTAATATATCTAATGAAAATAATTATGTTTAACCAAATAATTATGTTTTACCAATTTTTGTCTCTCCTCCTTTCTATCAACCAATCCTACCAATCTAAAACAGCTTACCTGATAACTATACCAATCCTGCTTTCCTACCAATCCTCATTTCCTTCTTTACCTCACTCAAACAGCTTACCTAATAACTATACACCATGAGCACAGAGCCAACTAATAAAAAACAGAGTCAACTTGAATTTTGACTCTCCTTCTTTTGCAACTACTCTTTAATTTTGTCTCTCCTCCTTCTTTTGCAACTACTCTTTAATTTTGACTCTCCTCAGTGTGTATATATCTATCAACCATCACCTACTCAAACAGCTTACCAGATAACTAATAATGAGAACAAAATATAATTGAGTATCGATTTAAACATAGAAATGAAAATTGTGCAAATTTTGGGCCACTATTCTTAGAAAAACATGCAAAAGCAACGCAAGTGATGACTATGAATAGTATAAGACTTGCAACTATCACCATTAACATGCACCAACAAATCCAAATAATTTAAAGAACACATTCAAAATTCAGAATTACAAATTCAAAAACAAAACCAGCCAAGTGATAATTATATTTTGATAACCACCATTAAGAAATCATTGATAATATGTTTATTTTGATATAGAACCAGCCAAACTATTTTGAATGATTAAATAGTGAAGTCATCTTTAAAACGTCACTCAAATATCTTTAGCCCATCAAAGTTGTATACAACACAAACAACAAATAAATAACTGTGTTGTATCTCAAATATGTTTATTTTAATATGTTTATTAGATATGATAAGTTTGAGAGGGAAGCTAGACATGTACATAATCCAAATGGTGCCTTCTTCAGTGCTTCTACGTTTTTTATTAGTCATCAGATTAATGCATTATTATATGGTGCCAACCCGATCCCATATTAAATGCATTAAAATTAATAATATTTTAATGATATGAATACTTTAAATTAGATATGCTTGAAGACTTCACAGTATTCTCTAGACAGCACAGTTTAATGTTAAACCCATCAACAATTTTATATTTAGCTAATTGTAACATTTACAAACTTAGAGAACAAAGAGAGAAAGAGAATTACTGAGAGTGAATTGTAATTCTTACTGTTCATTTGATATAGTGAATTACCTCGGCCTCCCGTGGACGTAGGCATTTTTGCCGAACCACGTTAATCTCTTTGTGTTGTTATTTGTGCCATCTATTCTGCTTGTGTTCTACAGCTGAATCACTAAGATAGGCAGTGTGATCAGAAAATCACTCACACAATTTGGCGCCGTCTGTGGGAACGTAAGACGAATATATGGCCAGTAACGCACAACACGAGAAGGTTGGGGGCGAGGCTCCCACTGGGAGTGGCAGGCCTATCGACCTTGACATCGAAGGAGACAACCACAATGACAAAGCCCGTGGCCAGGGGCACGGGGGTAAAGACGTCGTCCAGGAGGGCGGCACTTCGAAGAAAACAGACCAGGGCAGATACTACAATGAAGACAACCTCCAGGTATGGAGGGATAGGTGCATACGACGGGATGAGGAAGTCAAGGACCTAGCAAACAAGTTGGCAGACCTGCAGTCGGTCGTCAACTTCATGATGCAAAACAATGTCATGCAGCCGCCATACCCACTGCAGGATACGCCAATCCCAGCAGTTAAAACTCAGAATGGAGGAAGGAAGATAATTCCTGAAGCATCACAACGCTCCACGAGCAAAAGGCACACTCACCCGCCCTCCGGGGAAGTCGGGCGAGAGGAACCCAGACAAGAGAAGTCCCGGAGGACGTATCATACAACGGATCAGGAACCCAGAGAACATCGGCATGTACAAAAGCAGGCTCTCTGCTTCAATACAACCCACGGAGAAAGGTCAAAACGGGCACACCACGAGGCTGAGAGTAGTGTGCCAAAAGGACTCAAATCGAAAGATAGCCGAGCCCCGGGGAGGAGAAAAGAAGACTTGAGGAATTATCTCAAGAGAAGGGAACAGAACGCTGAAGCCAAGGTAAACTCATTCATCAAGCCGAGGACACCATTCTCGGTGGAACTGGACAAATTTGAAGCACCAAAAAGATTCAGCATGCCAAGGTTTCAAATCTATGACGGTAAGTCAGACCCCAACTTCCATGTTGGATTATTTTTAAACTCAATGGCGTTATACAGTGGAAATGAGCCTTTGCTCTGCAAAGTATTCCCATCGTCCTTTGGGGAGATTGCATCGGACTGGTTCCATAGATTACCAAAGGGAAGCGTAAGGACGTGGGAAGGCCTGGCCGAGATATTTGTCGCCAGGTTCGTGACGAACAAGCTACAGCCATTAAGGGTGGACTCTCTAATGGCTTTAAAGATCAGCAAGGATGAAGGCCTTAGGGCCTACGCAAAGAGATACTACGAAGTGTTCAACCAAATACCTGAATGCAACCAGGAGGTAGCGGTCGTGTCTTTCAAGAACGGCCTGAAAGAAGATTGTTCACTACGGAAATCTTTGGCAAAGACGTTGCCAAAGAACATGGAGGAACTCATGGCAAGGATCGAAAAGTATGCCAGAGCCGAGGAGGATACATCGGCACCAAAGCAGGTCAAACAGGAGCAAGGGAACGGCTCGCCGAAGCGAAGCCGAAGTAACAACGGATTCAGTAAGGCAGAGGTAGAGCTGAGGGCTAAACAAGCAGTAACAACCGTGTTCTGAATTCCAATTCAAAAGGTCCTACGAAAAATTCGGAGCCAGCCCTATTTCAGAACACCAGCAAGGCAACCCAGGGAGTTTATGGGAAGAAACGCGGACAGACATTGTTCATATCACAATGAAAACGGACATACAACACAAGGTTGCAGAGCCTTAAAAGCACACTTGGAAGATCTGGTGAGGTAAGGCCACCTGAGAGACCTTGTCGACGAAACCAAAACGAGGGAAGAACAGGCAGCACTGCCTCAGGCTGAAGCTGCCCCACCACCACCGCAACCTCGAGCAGAAAGACCTCGGGTAGTGAATGTGATTCACTCCAAGGTGAATGAAAACGACATTCGGGGAGAAACCCAAAGAGTAAGACACTTGCAGTACGTAAACCAGGTCGGACTGAAAAGACCTCGGCCTGAAGATTGCCAAGGTCCGATGATAACCTTCACCGAGGCCGACCTAGAGATGGTCCAACACCCGCATAATGATGCCTTGGTAGTATCCCTCCAGGTTGGGGAGTGCCAAGTAAAACGCATCTTGATAGATCAAGGCAGCTCTTGTGACATCATGTATATTAGATGTTACAAGGAGCTGGGCCTTCACCCCGACGACCTGGAGCAATCTACTGGCCCGATGGTCGGCTTCAATGGAACGCCGACGTGGCCACTGGGTGCAACACACTTGGATGTACAAGTAGGCACCAAGAAGATCAGGACCGTGTTTATCGTGATTGATACACCATCACCATACAATATCATCATGGGCAGGCCGTGGTTGCATGCAATGGGGGCAGTACCATCAACATTGCACCAACTACTGCGCTTTCCAACAGAGCATGGGGTTGAAGAAATTAGAGGGGATCAACTGCAAGCAAAGAATTGCTCCATGGCAGCAATGAAGACTACTTGCAATGTCCGAGAACCAGCCAGGGCCGAAATTGAGGACGAGGACATGGAAGTCCTAGATGATGTCGGCAAGGAACCGGCCGAGAAGAGTGAGGAATCACTAAAGAAAGTCCTCGTCCAAGAGGGCGATGAGGAGCGCTTTTTTCTTCTCGGCTCAGGCTTAGCCGAGGAAGAGGAAAGAGAACTGGAAGCCTTTTTAAGAACAAACATAGAGGTGTTTGCCTGGACACCTTATGAGATGCCTGGCATTGACCCCGAGGTCACATGCCGCAGACTGAACGTCGACAGGTCGGCTAAACCTGTAATACAGCGAGCTAGGAGACCGACGTTGATACACGTCGAAGTAGTGGAGGAAGAGGTTGACAGACTTCTAGAAGCCAAGGCCATCAGAGAAGTCAATTATCCGACATGGCTATCAAACACTGTTGTGGTAAAGAAGAAAAACGGTAAATGGAGGGTTTGCGTGGATTTTACAAGCCTAAATAAAGCCTGTCCCAAAGACAGCTTCCCTCTGCCAAAAATTGACCAGCTGGTGGATGCTACATCTGGACATGGGAGGATGAGCTTCCTGGACGCATACAGGGGGTATCACCAGATAGCCATGTACCCCCCAGACGAGGAGAAGACGGCGTTCATCACCCCGAAAGGCTTGTACTGTTACAGGGTGATGCCTTTTGGACTAAAAAACGCCGGAGCAACCTACCAAAGGCTGGTAACCAAAATGTTCAAGCACCAGATAGGCCAAACAGTGGAAGTCTACATCGACGACATGGTTGTAAAGACCAAGGAGCCAGAAAATCATCTTGCCGACCTAGCAGAGGTATTTAACATACTCAAAACATATCGGCTCCGACTCAACGCATCGAAGTGCGCGTTTGGGGTTGGATCTGGGAAGTTTCTAGGATACCTGGTAAGAAGAAGGGGAATAGAGGCCAGCCTAGATCAGATCAAGGCCATTTTAGATCTACAGAGCCCAACCTCGGCAAAACAGGTTCAAATGCTCACTGGCAGGGCCGCAGCTCTAAACAGATTTATAAGCCGAAGTTCAGACAAGTGTAAACCCTTCTTCAACCTGGTAAAAAAGACTGCAGTACAAAACCCACTTCCCTTGATTTATATTTAATTCGTTGTTTTTATTTATTTATTTTTATTTATTTGATATTGAATTAATTTCATATTTGTATGTAGATAATTGATCGATTTAATTATTTTGATTAGTTGTATATGTAAGATTTAGGGTTTTTAGATGATTGATTGATTTTAATTCTTTTGATTAGTGGTGTATGTAAGGTTTAGGATTTTTAGATGATTGATTGATTTTAATTATTTTGATTAGTTGTGTATGTCAAGTTTGGAGTTTTCACTACAAGAAAATACATTTTTGGCGACCATTTTTGGCGACTAAAAAAAATTTAGTTGCCAAAAGTTACGAAATTGGCTACCAAAAATAAAATTAGTCGGCAAAAGTCAAATATTTAGCTACTAATTTTTTTTAGTCGGGGAATATTGATTACTGGCGATTAAAAAAAATTTAGTAGCTAAAAATATCACAATTGGCGACTAAAAGAAATTTTAGTAGCCGTAAAGCTAGTTTTAGCTACTAAAGTTGTTTAGTAGCCGAATGAAAAGAAAAAAATTATTTTTTATTTTTGGCGACCAAAAATTTGGTAGCCAAAAGTATATTTTCAGCGACAAAATAATATTTTGTCGCCATATAGTTAGTTTTAGCTACTAAAATTGTTTAGTAGCCGAATGAAAAGAAAAAAAATAGTTTTTATCTTTGGCGACTAAAGATTTGGTCACCAAAAGTATATTTATAGCGACAAAATAATATTTTAGTCGCCAAAAACCTAAAATATGTGGAGGGAGATTTCAAATTGAAGACGGATTAAAAACTTATTAGCGACTAAATGTATTTAGTCGGTAATGGTGTAATATATCTATATATATATTTGGTTCCCAGACAACAACAGACCAGCGCCTCTGTCTCTCTCCCATTATACTGGCTCTGTCTCTCCGCTGCTCTTCTCCCCTCCCTCTCTCACCGTCGCTCCACCAGCCGTGCCTCCGCCACTCCTCCTCACGGTCGCCGACAGCTGGAGCACCGACTGCAAGCTCTCACTCTCTCTCTGCGCAGTTCGCATTTTGACACAAAATCTAGGTTGGTCATTGGGTCTTCTTCTACACCATTTTTCTGGGTATCGATAGAACCATCAATGTTTTTCTTCATTGAAATCGTTTCTTCATTGAAATCTTCTTCTACCACTCTCTGTTTCTTCCTCTTCTAGTCTTCTTTGTGTGTATATATATCCATATATATAAATCAAAACCCATTAAAATCTAATGGCTCGTTGCCCCCCATGAATTGTTGGTTTGGGAAGTTGTTATGGCTTTTCAATTTGTTTGTTTGTTTGTTTGTTTGTTTGTTTGTTTTCTTGCCTTCAAACTGTTTGATAAAATGTCTCTTAGGCTTTTCAAAAATCTAATCTACTTTGTTGTATCATCTCGACCCTAGAATCAAATGGGTGATTTCAATTATTGTGGGTTTTGATTGTTTTATAGTGAATTTTGATGATGCAATATGAATAAATAAATAAATAAATAAGAAAAGAGAAAAGCATGACAAAGCTTCAAAAAAAAGGTTCACGCTAAATGGTTTGTATAGTTTATATAATAGAATAGATAGAGTAAGAATTGGCTCCAGAATGGGAGTGGAGGAATTCACCAACATGATCAGACTTCATCCGCGCTGAATATGCTGTTTCGTTTATATAGAATAGATGTATGTATGAATGAATAAATATATTTCAATTGTGTAATATTTTTCAAAGCCATAGATTCAGTTTATCTCTTTTTTTATTCTTTGAGATGCTCAAAATTTAATAAATGGGGTTTCCACTTTTTCAGGCATAATTAAAGATTTGTATCGGCTTGTGATTCTTTCTTAGCATTGCATTGCTTTTCAAGTATATATATATCATTCTACTTGGTAGCTGCTAATATATATATCTAATCTACATGGATATACTTGATAGCTGCTTTTCTTAGCATTGCATTACCAAGTCTGCTAGCAAGTGTCATGACTATTGCTGCTGATACAAGTGGATCTCCAACTAGGCTTCAGGTTTGTTGATCAAATGTCTCTGGTTTTTTGGTCAATAGTGAATTTTTTTTTTATATTTTAATGATTTGTTTTGACTTTTTAGATGAATCTAATCTACATGGATCTAAAATATATACATGAAGAAATCTATAAAAAAAAATAAAAGAAAGAAGTTCACTAAAGATTTTTTTTCTCTTTAATGAAGTTTATTTAATTTTTAGATTTCTTCACATATACTTTAATTATTAGTTATAAAAAATCACTAAAAAAAAATTTAGTGCAGTAGTTCTTGTTTATTGATTGGGGTAATGACTAAACTAAACAACGTGATTTATTTGTGTTGGTTGTTGTTTATGATATATTTAGGGTAGATATGGTGGAATGGTTGTATGTTGGATTCTTGGGCTTGGATGCCTTGTCTCGTGGAACAGCATGTTGGCTATCGGAGATTACTATTATGATCAGTTCCCTGTAAGTATATGGCCCACTGTTAATTTCTATTTTTTCTTCTTTTTCATGACTAACCAGTGTTTGGATTATGGATTTGAGTGAAATTTAAAACCAAAGAGAGAGAGAGAGAGAGAGAGAAATGTGGATTACATATAAATAAAATATAGTTTCATTTTACATACATTTCATCATCATTTCCCTTTTCTTACCCAAATCAATAATCCAAGCACAGCTTGAATGTCACTTTTTTTTGTCTACTAATTACAAATTAATTTTTAAGTAATTTGAACTTTTGTTTCTTCAAACTATGACTCTTGAGATCCTATGTCAACTAACTATTTGAGAGGATTAGGTAAAAATTTTCTAAATTGGCATCTTTTAATTGCTTATTTCCCTTTTTAGAAGAAAGCCCCATACGTAGAGCTAGCTATGGGCTTAATGGTTTGTCCAGGTCAACTTGATATAGTCATGAATAGCTATGGGCCATTAATAGTCATGAAGTTAAAAGATTACTGTGAAAAAGAATTGGTTCTCAGTTAAACCCACTTTCAATTTGATTCTCATAAACTCTTGTTAGGTGGACAAATTAAGTATTTGGATTTTAAATTGATTTGTATAATGTCGAATGACTGATAATATATATGCATTTATAAATTATATATATGCATTTACTATTGATGAATGGTGAGAAAATAGGTTAGAGTTGGCAGCATGAAGGAAGAAGAGAGAAAATAAGTGTTTGTATATATATATATTTGCAGGTTTAATTCAAAAGAGTAGAAGAGGAAGAAGAAAAAGGCATAAAGGTCAATTTACATATTCTGATAATAGAGTTAGCGTGCTTTTGAGTTCACAAACTACGTGAGGCTTATGTGCTTATTTCCAAATAATATGGGGGCAATCCACACATGAGCCAAACTATAATGGAATAAAGTGAAGTTTGCCCAACATAATTTTAATCTTCATATAGGGAGGTTGGGTTGGTTTGACAAATTTTAACACACAAGTCAATCAACTGCTCGATTTTTATCATCTAACTCACCAAAACCCAACCCTCTCTTAAATTTCATCATCTGGTTTCCTTGACAGTTAGGTTCAGCAACATCAGGGAAAGGAGACATTGGAAATTATACTGGTATATGCATCATTGTAGCTACTTTGGGAGTTGCAGATGGCCATGTTCAAGGAGGGATGGTTGGAGACCTATCCTTCATGTGCCCTACGTTCATCCAAGTAAGCCTTTCAAAGTGTATTATTTCTTTCAAGTTAATTATATTTAGGAAGACTTACATGTAGATCTTAATAGGTAAACTTATTATCCAATAGGTCATATGATAAGTAAGCCTTTCAAAGTGTATTATTTCTTTCAAGTTTATCATTATGTTTTTAACACTACATTGTGAACAAGTATAAGTGATGAAACTTATTCAACCAATCTAGTGGTGACAATTCACATGGTACTTCAAATGCGGTGTAAAAGTATGATTATTGTAACATTATTAGCAGGCAAATTACACACATGGTTTACATATTTCAAATTCTATGTTAATCCCTCGATCTCTTTGAGAGTGAATAGATCATTTTTTTTATTCTTAATTTGTGTTAATTTATTTATGGGCATTACTAATTGTATGAAATTGACATAATGTGAAAAAATAAAAGATAAAATTGATGTAATTGAAACTATAGAATCAAATTGGAGTGAACAATCTATGAGGACCACATGTTTAATTTTCCCAACAAGAAAAAATAAGAAGAAGAAAAAAACAGAGAACAGAGAAAAGAGAGAGAGTCATTTTTTAATTTAGAGTTCTTATGTGATTGTAATAAATCAAAAGTTAATACATTACTTGACATGTCATTGTGAGACTTAAATTGTAAGTCTTAATTTTTTTCAATTAGGAAGGGCCTTTAAATATTAATTTTTAAAGGATCTTATATAAACTAAGGTGGGCACAATTATAATTTTTTAACGGTTAAAACAAAAATATTTTGCAAATATATAGGTACTAGTGTAATTATAAAAATCTGAGGAGGGGCACGTGCCTTTTTGGAGTTAATTATGTTTTTCATTTTTGTAATTTGAATCAAATTTTATTTTGATCCTTATAGTTTTAAATTGAACAGTTTAATCCTTACACTTCAAAATTAGTTTTAGTTTAGTCACCCACCTCAAAAGTGTAAACTTGGGATATATAGAGCAACTAGATTCATAAGTTGTATGTACTCAGATTGAACATCAAAAATTTTATTTCATATATATTCGAGTATGCAAAACTAATGATTAATTTGAAAAGATTACTTAATTTCGAGTTTTATATTTTTTTTTATAATTTTAAATTGGCCAATATTTAGTCAATACTAATGATTTTTTTTTTTTTTTTTTTTTTTTTTTCCAGATGGTTTTTGACGTACAAATGTGGATATGAATTTTTTTGACAACTACGGAAGCGCATTGTTTTTATATCTCCGTCTATATATATATATATATAGTGGTTCATACAAATTAGTTTTTTTGCGTGGTAAATATCTAAAATTTGGCTTGATAGAAATTAGCATTGGACGTGGTACAAATTAGTTTTTGGGGCGGTACAGAATAAATTTTTGGTGTGGTATTTGGATATTAAATTTGGTTAATCCTCTATTATGTATGGAATTAAATTATTGGGGGTTGGATTATACTTGGTATTGATGGAATTTGTATTACATTTAGAATTGGACGTTGAATATAAATTTTTTGGATGGTTGGAAGTGAAATGTGTGCACGTTGTTGAATGGTTGATAATATATTTAGTATTGATGGATTATATTGTTTATACAGGGTACAGGTTGCACTAATAATGGATACAGGTGGTTCAGAAATTTAAAAAAAAAAAAAAATTAATATAGTATTTGGTGACTAAATATGTTGGTAGCCAAAAATGTAAGTAATTGTTTTGGTGACCAAAAATTTAGTAGCAAAAAATAACCAAATGGCTTTTTGCGACCAAAGACATAGTAGCTAAAACAAATTACAATAAGGGAAGTTTAATTGCCGACTAAATATTTTAGTCACTAAAAATATAACATCCTTTGGGGACTAAAGTGTTTGGTCGCTAAATGTACGTATTCTATTAGCGACTAAAATTTTAGTCTCTAATAGTTTAATTTAGTTTTATGTGAGAACTTTCGGCGACTAAAATATTTGTCGCCAAAAGATACCTTTGCCGACTAACCAAAGTTTAGTAGCTAAAAGTTCAATTTCGGCGACCAATAATTTAGTCACCAAAAGATCACCTTTCCCGACTAACCAAAGTTTAGTAGCCAAATGTTTAACTTTCGGCGACCAAAAATGGTTTAGTCGCCAATACTATCGCCGACAGGGTATAGGCGACTGTAACCGTCCCCGAACGCCCTGGGAGGGTTAAGTCCCGTTCTGTTCATTTGGGTTCACTACAGTTCAAGAACTCGAATGTCACGGTTCTTAATCTTGAACCAAAGAGTCCAAATCCGGCAAATCGTTTTGAAAATAGATTTTTTTTTGAAAGAAGTGTCAAACATGGACTGCTTTGCCAGATACAGAGTCGCCACCTAAATATTTTTTTAATAGGAAATTTAGGAAACCCTGACTAGGTGCCAAAGGCCACGTGTCCGTCATCACCAAAGTTACCTCGGCTCGGGAACTTGGGTACGATTGGGGAAGGTCACTTCGTGAGCACCCCCGCTCGCCCGGTCAAAGACCGGCCTCTACTAATCATGATATCTATTTTTGAAAACATTGTGTGTTCTTATTCCGGTTATTAGCCTAGATTTACTATGTGATGCGCACAGCATACAAGTATAGACTGGATCGCCTGAATTGGAACAACACATTTCATGTTTGTTTTTGAAAGATGGTTTGCTACCCGCAGGTAGGCTTAAAATGCAGATTTTGCCACTCTCGGGTGGGCTTAGAAAATATGATTTTGCCATTGTCTAGTAGGCTTAAAACAAACAATCAATGCATTGTTCCAATTCAAATAACCCAACATTCACCCACAGGCATTCAAGGCAGTTATATCACATAAGTACATAGCCTCATGGTAAGCATGCTATTCATGGCAACACTCACATGCATGCAAGGATGCTAAAGCATAAAAACTCACCGAGTACTCCCAACCAAAACAGAAGCTCATTAGAAATCCATGCATGATCCTAAATATGCTGAAATGCCTAATGCAACACATGCAAAAATGCAACTATAGCAGGCTCGGCTATTCTAAACATGGCATATGGAATGCTACAGCTAACATGTATTCAATTTGGAATTGAAATACAAATGCAGTTAGTATGATGCGCCGAGCCCGGTGCGTGCAAAACAGATGAATGATGCAAACATGCTGTCATACTGTATGCTAATTGAAATATGCCCTAATCTAACCATCATAAGCAGGTAAATAAAAGGGAAGAAAGACGTGGGGTTGGAAGACATACATCACACTCACCCACACTTATTACAATTATGCCCTCACTCGGAGAGACCAAAAGAATATACAGTCCCAAATAATGAATAAATAAATTATTACAAAATTTCTAATTACTTAGTAAATGAATGCAAAAAGAAAGGAGGCCACAGCCCCCCCCCGTCTCGGGATGCACGAATGATGCATGCTCGGATCCGACTCGCCCGGGAAACCCGCACCATACCGCTGCCGCCTCTGTTCTTACTGCCCTGTCTCTCCAAAAATTGGCAAAGTCCCAAAGCACCTTCCTTGCATGCTGCTGTACACCACCGGCTGGAGGAAGTGCCTGCCGGCCAGCTAAAATTTCCATCGGCTGCTTAAGAGGTTATCGGCCACCCATATAGTGCCGGTCGGCACTCTATACTGCCGGTCGGCATAAAATTCCTGCAGAAGACAGTTTTGACAACAACAGCAGACAGGCAGTGCATGGTATGGGATTTTGAGCATATGTAAGCATGGCCAATGCTTCCTATCGTGCATGGGACTCAAGGAAGCATGACCCTTGGTTCTTGGGCCATCAATTATACATCTTAGTGCATGATAGCCTAAGGAACCAAGATTGCATTTCAATGTCAATATGCATGCAACACACAAATGAGAACTAAGTCCCTATCATGTCAAGATCAAGGGCCTTAGTGACCAAGGGTTGAGACAAGCTACATCACTTGTGGTATGAACTCCTCTCAACCCTTACACTTGGTTTGACACCCCAAACCAAGACATGGAATGCATGTATACAACATGGCTCAAATGATGCAACATGACATGAAGTGCAAGACATACCAAATGCAATGCAACATGTTATGGCAAGCGTGCAATACTAGGCATGCAAGATGCAAAGTATAATGCAAATATGGACAATTCTTGTGAAAGAACTAGCATATAACAAGGCTTTGCTAATCAAGCATGCAACAAACATGACTCAAGCAGGCAATGGTAGACTTAAACCATAATGGGACAGACCTCAAACCTCCCCAAAACAGTGGCAAAAAATGCCCAAAATGATGGACCAATACTCGTGCAAACATGCAAGCAAATGGGCCCAAAACCAAGGCATAAACAAGGGGGCTTTTCACTACCACCAACATTACCATTCATAGCATGTATTAGGCCACCAAAAACAGATTTCTAGCATGCAAAAATATACACACACACCTTTGACGTGGTAGTCCTAAATGCCTTAAATATGCAAGCATGCACAATGTCCATTCCTAAGCATAAAAGACCAATGTTTCAAAGCATGAAATGCATGACAAATGGGGACATATAAACATGGTATAGGGACTGAAATAACATATTAAATGATTTCAAATCAACTAAATAACCTATCCAATGCATATTCATGGATCACATCCTCAAGGCTTACAAGCAACAATACAAAATAACTACATTAAGCATGCCAAAAATGGTAAAACCAGTGGCCAACAGACCTAAAACAAGACAAATCATGGCCAAAAGCTTCAATGAGTCAAGCCAAAACATGAGGATATACAAGGCTAAACCCATGGCACATTTCTAGGCAAAATGGAGGATTACAAAGCAAGTATACAAAGCATGCTAAGGACCACAAAACCACCATTAGACAGAGATGTAACATGCTCCAAAACATCAAAAAAAAAAAACAAAAACTCTGAAATGGCGCCAAAAACAAGCAAGCATGCATGTTACCTTTTTAGCCAAAGACAAAGGCAAAGGAGGGACAAAGGGGAGAGGGGTGTCCCTCCCCTATACAAGACTTCAAACCACCCTCTTTACCACTAAAAACCCACTGGTTTTCAGTGGTGAAAGGACCCAAAACAACAAGGCAAATAAGGCTCAAAGTAAAGACACCAAATAGGCCAAAATAAGGCCTAAAAGGGTGAGTTTGCACTCAAACCACAAAATGACCTTAATGAAAGTTCAAAAGCAAGAAAATATAAGGCTTTTTTCAGTTATGCACAAAGCTCAAAACAAAAAGCAAGATAGGTAAAAACTTGTTGCAAAAATGGGGAATCTAAAGTAAAGTGCTCACCTTTGAAGAACACTTGAAGAACAGATGGTGCAACCCTCCTCTATTGATCAAAACCAGCCCAAAAACTCAACAAACAACCCTCCAAGCCTCCCAATCTCGAGCTAAGGTGTAATGGTGTGTGTATTGGTGTAAAAGTAAGGTAAAACCACACTTTAGGCCTAAAAAACACACACACAAGAGGAGAGAGAGGGAAAATGTAGGAAGAGAGAGATATATGGCAGATATATAGATACACAAGCTCTGGTTTTTGATCAAAAATGTCCAACCTCTCACAAAGGGAGAGAGGTGGTGTTTATATAGGCAAAAATCAAGGCTCAAGGCTTCTCCAAGAAGCCAACTAAAAGGGGCAAAGGGTGCAAAAGGGTCTAGGCTTCTTGGAGAAGCTAAGACAGCTGTCCAAGCTTCTCCAAGAAGCTTGGGCAAAAGGGTCAACCTTCTAGAAGGTTTGGGGGTTCAAAGGTGCAAAGTGGTCACTCCCATGCACGGGGATGAGTGATGGTGCATCCCAGCTGGCACAGCTGGCATGCACCATGCCTCAGGGGTGCAAAGGGTGCACGCCGGCCAGCCAAAGAGATCATCGGCACAAAAAGGTGTCGGTCGGCAACATATAGTGCCGACCGGCCAAAAGTTTTAAGAAAACAATGCCGGTGGTACAAATATATGGCCGGTGATAGTAGGGGAGGGCCGGTAGGGTGTGGGGATGGCTAATAAGCCATTCCCTGTCCTTCCAAGGCAAAACACAAGTGTTTGGTGCAAAACCAGACACAAAACGGTCGAGTTCGGAGATCTTGAGGCAGGGCGCGTAGCCGAGACCTCCGGGAACTCCAAACGAACACAAACATGGATAATCACCGAGTGTTCAAACAGTGACGTCCGAGTCTTGAGGACGGTCAAAAATGGGGTGTCTACAGCGACGAACTTGGCAACAGAAATATTTGGTCGGTAAATCGTTTCAGCGACCAAATTTCGCACTTTTGGCGACTAATATTTTAGTAGCCAAAAGTGACATTTCTTGTAGTGTTTTATATATATTTATTTTATGGTTGTAATCACTCATGTATATATAAAATTAAAATAAACTTAAAATCCATAGATAGCTTCCTTATACTCCACCATGACTCCATGGATTATTGTTTTATTTGAGTGTTGGTGAGAAAGAGTGTATAAAAAAAAAAGAAGTGAGAATTATGAGATTTATTTGAATGCCTTAGGCTTGGCATTATTATGTTTGTTCTCATAAGTGGATGAGAGATTGTGTATATATATTGTTGCCTCGTTCTCATGAGTAGAAGAGTACTTTGATTTACGCGCGTACGTATATGCTAATCATCCGGGGAGTGTGTCAAACTCAGGACGATATCCCCATGCAAATTTGGCTTCGAAGCGGTGTTAGGTATACGAGAGGCACATGAGATATATGTGTAGGCCGGAAGTAGAAGTCGAAGTGGTGGAGTTACGGACAAAGAATTTAATTATGAATTTATTGTTATAGTGTGAATTGTATTGATTTGTACATCTTGAAAAATAGTAAATGACCTCGATAAATTATGAAATTTGAGTAGAAGCATGTATACGTGATTCTAGACAATTTTTGTGTTTTAACTTTTTATTAAAAAGATCGATTAGAACTTATAGTCGGATGATCTTGGTTATTGTAGTTTTGATTCATTTTAGCAATACAGATTTTAGAGGCTGTTTTAACCCATGGAACGAGCTCATTTTTATTGGTTTCATGTAAACTAAAGTAAAACATTATTTTGAACACTTTTTGTATTTTGAACTTTTCCGGAAAAAAAAAAAAAATCATTTTAGGGTAGTTTCTTTTCGTTTTCAGCCTCATATTTTTCGGTTAAATTCCGTCTAGGTTCTTCTATAAAGTTTTTCTCTCAACCTGTTCAGTTTCTATTAAATTCGTTCATGATACCTTTTAGGAAATTTGATTATGTACAACTTTTGTTCTTTGCGTTTTGGTCAATTCGAATTATTTAAGTATGAAACGGTGCTTTTTATACTTCTTCTGCAAGTTACTTATGATTAAATTATACTAACTTTATTTTTTTTGTAGGATGGTGGGTCTTACTAACTTTTTATGCAGAGCTAACCCACCATATTTTTATTTCTATATTTTTTTTTTTATACTCAATTTATATTTCGTTGTGTACGGATAAGAAACTAAATGCCACCGTATCTCGGGAAACTGCCCATTCGTCTTGGTGCGAATGGAACTGCTTGTCTTGTCCCGTAACAAGAATTAAATATATTTTTGTTGATGTCTGGTGGACACGTGGGTGTTAAATATTGTACTCATACCAGTATACTTGTATACTGACCCGTTTTGTCTCTTGGCAACTTGGGTGCATTCTGTTTGAACGCATCCGAGTTTCTTTTGCAGGATTAGTTGAGGCTATGGTAGTGACAAGAAATAACTATGATCGTAGGACATGTCGTTTGGACTTTTTTTTTTTTTTTCTTGAGCTTAGAGTTGGTATTAGTTTATGTATTTATTTTTTTTTTTTTATGAACTTGGTATTTTGATAATTTGGTATGGTTTGTAACTTTACATTATTTAAGTTGTTTTAACTAATTGTTGCTACCTTAATGTTGAGGTATTGGATAGTTATGAATTTATGATAGATAGTTTGGTTGGCATTTTGTTCATTTTCGTTTTCTTTTTTTTTTTTTCTTTTTTTTTTTTTTTGATCTCTTGTGACCTTTTGAGGATGGAAATTTATTTAAACCTTATGGAGACCGGAACGTTTAGATTTTGTTTCACCCCTAGGATTTGGATAACGGAATATTGATTGGGGTTTAATCCTAATTTAATATTTAATTGTCCAAATTTTGGGGCGTGACAATTACATCAGCAATCCCCATGTCTTTCATGTCAAAATGTTTATTCAACATTTTCTTGATAGTTTTAATCATGTCATTATTGCTATCTATGATGGGCATATCATCCACATAAAGACATACTATAACATAGCTGTTGTTTGTGTTTTTAATATAAATACATTTGTCACATTCATTAATTTTGAATCCATTTGACATCATTACCTTGTCAAATTTCTCATGCCATTACTTTGGCGTTTGTTTTAAACCATATAATGATTTAACCAATTTACAAACTTTCTTTTCTTTTTCTAGAACAGAAAATCCTTCTGATTGTTTCTTGTAAATTTCTTCATCGAACTCACCATTTAAGAAAGCGATTTTCACATCCATTTGATGAATTTTTAGATTGTACAAAGATGCAATGGCAATTAGCATTCTAATGGATGTTATTCTAGTAACTAGTGAGTATGTGTTAAAGTAATCAAGATCTTCTTTTTGTCTATATCCTTTGACCACAAGTCTTGCCTTGTAATTGTCAATTGATCCATCCACTTTCATTTTTCTTTTGAAAATCCACTTGTACCCAAGAGGTTTACAACCTGGTGGCAAATCCACCAACTCTCAAGTATGATTTTGCAGGATGGATTCAACTTCACTGTTTACAGCTTCTTTCCATAAAGGAGTTTCAGGACTAAACATAGCTTCTTTGAAAGTTAAAGGCTCATTTTCTAACAAAAAAATTAGAAAATCTGGACCAAAAGATTTTGAGATTCTAGCACGTTTACTACACCTAGGTTCTTCTTCCTCATTTTGATCTAACTCTTGCTCTTGTTCTTGATCATGACTAATAATAGCATCATAAGATCTTTTATTGGTACTAATCTCTTGTCCAGCTTTATTCAGAAATACATGTTCAAAGAAAGATGCATTCCGAGATTCAATAATAGTATTTACGAACATTTCGAAATGTTCTGACTTATGAATTAAAAACCGATATGCACTACTATTCTTAGCATAACCAATGAAAATGCAATCAATAGTTTTAGGACCTATCTTAGTCTTTTTAGGATTAGGAATAGCCACTTTAGCCAAACACCCCCACACTTTTAAGTATTTGTAAGATGGTACTCTCCCATGTCACATTTCATAAGGTATTTGATTCACTTTCTTTCGGGGTACTTTATTAAGAATATAATTAGTAGAAAGTATTGCTTCCCTCCATAATTTCTGAGGTAAACCAGAACTTATTAACATGAAATTCATCATTTCTTTTAAAGTCCTATTTTTCCTTTCAGCAGTTCCATTTTGCTGAGGTGAGTAAGGTGAGGTGGTTTGATGAATTATTCTATGTTCTTTACAAAACTCACCAAAAGGTGATTCATATTCACCACCTCTATCACTTCTAAGTTTTTTAATTTTCTTACCAAGTTGATTTTCAACTTCATTCTTGTATTGAATCAAAGCTTCATCCTTGGGTCGAATTAAATAAACATAACTATATCTTGTATAGTCATCTATGAAAGTGACAAAATATTTTTTCTCACCTCTAATTTGAATTGATTTAAAATCACAAATATCACTATGAATTAATTCAAGTGGCTCTGTACTTCATTCAATTGAATGAAAATGAGTTTTAGTTAATTTTGCCTCAATGCAAATTTCACATTTATGATTTAAATTAATGTCAAATTTAGATAAACATTCCATATTGATTAATCTACGCAAAGATTCATAATTAACATGTCCAAGTCTACCATGTCATAAATTTAAAGATTCAAGTAAGTAAGAAGAATGTGTATTTTTATTAATAACAGAGGGTACAATAGTCATTACATTCATTTTGAAAAGACTATCAATCATGTAACCTTTTCCTACATACATCCCATTTTTGGTAAATACAAACTTGTCACTTTCAAAAATTAGCCTAAACCCATTTTTACTCAACAGAGATCTGAAGACTAGATTCTTGCGAATGTCCGGTACATGCAGCACATTGTTGAGAGTGAGTTCCTTTTCAGATGTCATCTTCAGAATAATCTTTCCTTATCCTTCAACTTTAGAAGTCGAGGAGTTGCCCATAAAGAGTTGTTAGCCGTTGTCCACTACAGAATAAGATATGAACATCTCTTTGTCAGCACAGATATGGCAAGTAGCACCAGTGTCCACCCACCATTCTTTAGGATTTCCGACAAGGTTTGTCTCGGAAACAACTGCAGAAAGATTAATGTCTTTAACACCATTAGAAATTTTGTCCATTTCAGTCATATGGGCTTGAGTAGGCTTCTTGCTTGATCTTTCTTTGCCTTTGCCTTTGCGCTTGCTATGACAATCTTTGGCTCGATGTCCCTCTTTGTCACAAATGTAACACTTGCCATTAAACTTGTATTTCTTAGTTTCCCCTCCTTTAGATAGCATTTTCTGCTGTCATCTTTTAAAATCAGTTCCTAAGAACTTCTCTAGTTTTTCACCATGATTGACCGGTACAATCACAACAAGAAGAGGGGTTGGAGCAATTGTAGCCACCATACCAGTACATGTTTGAGTAATAGTTTGACCAGTTTCAGTAACCATGAATTCTAAATTATAAAGCAAAATTAGAATTAGAATTTTATACTACACAGAAAATTAATCCAAAACCACATAATTAAATTCTGTAAAAATAAAAGAAACAAGAATTGTAACTTCTATTTCCAATTAATTTGAAAATAAAATAAAATTTTATTTAAACAAATTAATTCAACACAAAAAAAAATATTTCTGTAACACTTCACAAATTAAAATACTGAAAACAGAATTTTAATTAATGAAAACTCAAAAATTATTTTAGAAAATCAAAATTAATTTCTGACTAACTTTACAAATAAATATTCTGAATTGTTAATGACACCAGTATATTACTACTAGTTGTCAAATAAAATAAACAGTATATTACTACTATTTGTCAAACAGTATATTACTGCTATTTGTTTTTTCAACCAGAATATTATTTTGTAAAACCACAAGAAAAAAAATTTTGTAAGAAGAAGAAACAGAAAATGAAACAAACGAAAAATTCTATATAAACAGAATAATTCCAAAGGTCTGTCTTAAGATTGTTAGAATAATCTTCTGTGTAAAATAAATAACTTGAAACAAGTCAAACAAAAATAAATAAATTACTTGCAGAATTTATTATAGATACAATTTTTAGATTAAGTCGAATGCGTGACACTCTGTCTTCAAGACAGATTCGCCGCACTTCGGTGCTTACAAATAAATGGTGTCTATCTCCCAAGATACAATGATCTTCACAAAAATTGTAATAGCATTCCAAACAATTTTTATTGCGAACCAAACCTATGTTCTATGCTCTAATTTTGTTCCTAAAATAATACAAAGAATATATCTATGCAAATAAGAAAACATTAGGGAAATATGGAAATTTCAAATTTTGTCTGGATGTTTTCAGGATGCAACAAACTGCTGGAATGTACTAGAATATATAGAGCCGAACATGTGTGATTTTAAACTGGAACAGATATGAATTCAAACAAGACAGGTTCAACACTGTTTCAAATAGATAACTGCTGGGCAGTTTTAATCTGTTGAAAACTGACTGTAGCAGTTTTAAACCTGTCTGGGAAGAATTGAATCTGTTTGGAACTTCTGGACAGTTTCGAGCAGTTGGAAATTGGACCAGTGGAGGCTTGTTTGGACAGAAAAATTTGGTACAAAAATTAAATTAATTTCATTCTAAAATTCAAATAATTTTTCTCGCAAGAATTTGAAAAAAATTTGTCCAAAAAATTAATGTTAAAACCGACCAGACCCACACTCGCGCCTGGTAAGGCTCGGCCGGTCAGTGGAGGTGACCCACGTGTGTGGTGGTTTGAGCCAAGGTTCACTTTGTCCATAACTTTTTCCTTTTACAAACTTGGGGTGCTCCCCGGGACCCAACCCAAATGTTGCCACCTAGAACTTATATACACACATAAGTTCTCTTAAGTTTCCAATATGGGATAATTATTTCAAGAAAACCCACATTTTACTTCTTGCATTGTCCATTCCACGAACCTGAAAACAACTTCAACTTCCCATTCACTTATAAATGGTTTTGACGAACCGTCTTCATCGTGTAACTTGCCATGTGGCAAGGACACGTCACCTCTTTGGACCCATCTCAAAAGACGTGTAGACCCCACTCAAATTTGGGTTCAAAGTTGACCCAAAATAAGCCTATAAGAACCAAATTTTCCAATAGATCATGATGATGATGAAATGATTGACAAGAACAACACAATGGAGACAAGATCTCTAGAGAAGATAAAGAAGAAACATAGGAGTGGGAAGATCCTAAAAGCCTGTAAGATAATTTCTGGACTCTAGTCATACAGATTTTACATGTAATAATTTTATTTTTCATGAATGGATGTGTTTTCTTAGTGCTTTTGTCAAAGCATTTAAGTATTTTTTTATGGTCATTTTTTTATTTGTATTGTAATTTGTGAGTAGGTGGTGCTATTTTCTCAACTCTCTTTCCCTCTCTTTTTGTTTTCAACAGATAAATATTTGAAGAGATAAGCTTGTAAATTTGATCTGAATTTTAAACGGATGGCATTTCACACAAATAGATTTTGAATAGATATAATCAAAATTTCAACAGATAGAAACAGATAATAAAATTGGGATAGATAGATTTAAATAGATACATGAAAAAATTGAACAGATAATAAAATTTAAATAGATGAGACAAAAAATTAAACAGATAGTCAAAAAATTTGAATAGATAGATATAAAATTTGAATAGATAGAAAATAATTTGAACAGAAAGATATAAATTTGAACAGATAGTCAACGAAAAGTCAAGAGATAAATTAAGGGATAAAATTGAAAACAAAATATCCTTCAAAATCGATGAAAAGACTTCTCATCAAATTATTTCACAAATGGGGATCTCTCACCTACAAAAAAATATCCACTGAATCTAATGTCTTATACCATCTTTACCTTGGACTTTTTAATAATTTTCTCTTTAAAATTTTAAAAAATTAATATTTTAGTTATTAAACTGAATTACAAAAAATATATATTTTAGATCTTTCATGTATACCTATATTGAGTTTAATAACAAAAATATTTTTTTTATCAGTTTTACTTAATAAAAATAAGTTTTTTTTATTATTTATATTGAACATAAATTAAAAATTAAATTGACAAAATTAAAAATTAATTTTTTTTATTAAAAAGTTCAAATCTTTTTTATTTTTATATTTTATTTTTATTATGGGTTAGATAAAAATTTGAACAGAAAGATATAAATTCGAATAGATAGTCAATAGAAAGTCAAAAGATAAATTAAGGGATTAAATTGAAAACAAAATTCCTTCAACATCAACGAATGACTTCTCACCAAATTATTTCACAAAGGATGGACTTTTCACCAACAAAAAATATCCACTGAATCTAATGCCTTATATCATCTTTACCTTGGACTTTTTAACAATTTTCTCTTTAAAATTTTAAAAAATTAAATAAAAATTAATATTTTAGTCATTAAACTGAATTATAAAAAATATATATATTTTAGATCTTTCATGTATACCTATATTGAGTTTAATAACAAAAATATTTTTTTATCGGTTTTACTTAACAAAAATAAGTTAATGACTTATATTGAAAATAAATAAAAACATTAAAAATTAAATTGACAAAATTAAAAATTAATTTGTTTTATTAAAAAGTTCTCTTTATTTTTTATATTTTTAGAGAGAGAAAATGCATCTGAAAGTATATGAGAATGGAAAGAGGGTTGGGGTGATTCTGAGAAGGAACTTCTCTATTTCTTACACGGCTTTTAACAGATTCAAGTTTGCCAAACAGGGCACAACAGCAAGAAGTTTGTAATCTGCAGTGAAAAGGGCATCCTCAATAAGAAGATCTTCATCAATCTCTGAGAGATATTGTAGGATTCATGACCAGTGTATGACTCTAGCATAATTATCCTCGTTTGATGATCATGATGGTGATGAAATGATGGACAAGAACAACACAGTGGAGACAAGATCTCTGGAGAAGATAAAGAAGAAGGGTAGGAGTGGGAAGATCCTAAAAGCCTGTAAGATAATTTTTGGACTTTAGTCATAAAGATTTTGTATGTAATAATTTTATTTTTCATGAATGGATCTGTTTTCTTAGTGCTTTTGTCAAAGCATTTAAGTATTTTTTTTTATGGTCATTTTTTTATTTGGATTGTAATTTGTGAGTGGGTGGTGCTGTCTTCTCAACTCTCTTTGTGCTGTTTTCTCAACTCTCTTTCTCTCTCTTTTTGTTTTCAACAGATAAATATTTGAAGAGATAAGCTTGTAAATTTGATCTGAATTTTAAACGGATGGCATTTCACACAGATAGATTTTGAATAGATATAATCAAAATTTCAACAGATAATAAAATTGGGATAGATAGATTTAAACAGATAAATGAAAATTTTAAATAGATAAGGCAAAAAAATCGAACAGATAGTCAAAAAATTTGAATAGATAAAAAATAATTTGAACAGAAAGATATAAATTTGAACAGCTAGTCAACTAAAAGTCAAGAAATAATAAGGGATAAAATTAAAAACAAAATATCCTTTAAAATCAACGAAATGACTTATCACCAAATTATTTCACAAATGATGGGCCTCTCACCAACAAAACAATATCCACTGAATCTAATGTCTTACACCATCTTTACCATGGACTTTTTGATAATTTTTTCTTTAAAATTTTAAAAAAATCAAATAAAAATTAATATTGTAGTCATTAAATTGAATTATAAAAAATATATATATTTTAGATCTTTCATGTAAACCTGTGTTGAGTTTAATAATAAAAATATTTTTTTTTATCAGTTTTACTTAGCAAAAATAAATTAACGATTTATATTGAAAAAAAATTAAAAATTAAAAATTAAATTGACAAAATTAAAAATTAATTTGTTTTATTAAAAAGTTCAAATCTTTATTTTTTTTATATTTTATATTTATTATTATTATTAATATTATTTTTGTGATTGTCCTAATTCTTTGTTACCACCAACCAAGGGTGCCACGACATATTTAACGTTAAATAAAAAATAATAGGTAAAATAAGATTCATGCTGGTACAAGTTATGGAACCCATCTTTTACTTCAAATCTATTTAATAATTATAATTTACTTTTTAAATTTTTTTTTAAAAAAAATTAAGATTCCTAAACATTATTTAGGAGTGGGGCTTTATCACCTGCATGGTCAAATTTTCCGTCGATCAAATTCACAGCAGTCCTTGTCCTAAGTCTTCGTGGGTCCGCAACTAACAGAACCATGACCAACAACAACGACTTTTGCCGTGAAGAAGGGGGTGTCCACACGGCACCATATACATGGGTAGTGTGTGGTGCTGTTTATCAAAGCTATCTATATGTTTTTTTATTTTGGGAATTTTTATTTATAATTTATTAAGTAAAAATAATTTAAATAAATTTAAAAAATTGATTTTCAAAAGCTGAATGAGGAATACTTTTGACTCCTGTTTTTAGATTACCAACTTTTAATCTAGAATAAGTTGCACTAAATAGACAATAGCACTGGGTGCCAAATTTTTCTTTCATGTTGTGTTGGTTTATAAATTTAGATAAAAATTTAAAATGAAAAAGAAAATAAAAAAAATTAACTTGTTTTTGACTCACTTTTTTCTTTTACTTTTTCAAGATTTTACTTAAATCCATGATTCAAATACAATTTCACTGGGTTTTTTTTTTCCCGTCTTTAGTAAAAAAAAATTCATTTATTTCTCCACAAATATTTTACTTTTTTAAATGCATCTAAGAATAAAAATTTGTAACTACAATATGAAAAAAATTCACTAAAAAAATACAAAAACTATTTTAAAAAAAAAACTAAAGCAACGAAAATTTAGAAAAATATTAATTCGAAACTTGCTTGGCTCCAAAAAGCGTGTCTGCTATTAATGATTAGAAGGAAAATATTTGGAGAGAAAAATATATACTTTTCCCACTGAGCCTCTTTAATCTAATCTCATCTGATCACTCCTAGTTAGTTGGCTTTTGTTTTTGGCATTTTGTTTGCCTTTCCAATAAAAAAACTAAGCGAGAGCTAATGGATAAACAGAGGAGTTTGTGTTGGGCTATTGTTCTTCTGGTTTTTACATGTCTGATCTATGTCTATCCTGCAATATACTTGGTGAATGCCCAACCCCAACCTGTGTATTACCCAATTGCCAACCTATCCACTTCATGGATCAACACCCCCTCCTCCTCAGGTGACTACTACCTTGACTCATTTGTATTGAATCCCATCCTTCTTAGAGAAAGCATTGGCATTGGTTGTGGCTTCTACTGCAATTATACTAACACTGCCTGCCTCTTTGCTGTGGTGGTCTTCTCAGATTTCTATGAAAACAGTTTCCAGGACATACAATTAGTTTGGTCCGCTAATCGAAACCATCCTGTAAAACTTAATGCAACCCTTGCAACTAACTCAAGATGGAGAATTGATCTTAGTAGACGCTGATGGCACTTTCGTTTGGTCCACAAACACTGCAGGAAAGTCGGTCTCAGGCTTAAACTTGACTGAAGAGGGTAACCTTGTGCTCTTCGATCAGAACAATGCAACGGTTTGGCAGTCTTTTGATCACCCAACAAACACCTTACTTCTTGGGCAGATGTTGGTTCCTGGGCAGAAGCTGACTGCTAGCACATCAGAATCAAATTGGAGTCAAGGTTTGTATTCGCTTGCTATTCATGGTGATGGTTTGTTTGCTTATGTAGAATCCAATCCACCCCAATCCTACTATAAATCTTTTTTAGGAGGGAATCAATATGTCAAATTTGAGAATGGAAGCTTCAACTGGAACCAAGTTGCACCTGCAAATACAACTCAATTCATGAGGTTTGAGCCTGATGGGAATTTGAAGGTTTATGAATGGAGCGAAAGTGGTTGGGGGGTGGTGGCCGATCTGCGGACATCAGGAATTGGTGCGTGTGTGCGCATCCAATGGTGTGCGGAAAATACGGCATCTGTTCAAATGGGCAATGCAGTTGTCTTGACGAAACCAACAACAATGAAACAATCACTTTTAGGCAAACAATTTATAGGCAACCTAACCTTGGATGTTCCCTTGTTACACCCATTTCTTGTAACCATTCTCATGATCACACCCTTTTGGAGCTTAAAAATACTAGTTACTTTAACGTTTATTCACAATACACATTCGGTTACTTGGACGAAAAAACAGAGTTAGAGGATTGCAAGAAGAGTTGCTTGACAAACTGTTCATGCAAAGCCGCTTTGTTTGCATATAACTGGGGCTATGATTCAAAGAGAGGTTGTTTGTTACTATCTGAAGTATTTTCTCTTACAAACACGGAGGATGGGTTTGATAACATTACTATATTCCTTAAAGTGCAAAAATCTTCACCACCAAATTCTCCTTTAAAGAAACCTAGACATGTCACAATCATATTAGGATCCAGTCTCGGAGCGTTCTTTGGTATATTTTTTATGGTTGCCTCTTGCCTTTTTCTTTTTAGAAATAAAGGTGAATTTGAGGAGCTTGATGAGTTCTCTGTTGATCAAGTATCAGGGATGCCTACCAGATTCTCTTATGAAGACTTGAAAGCCATAACAAACAATTTCAATAATAAGCTTGGGGAAGGAGGATTTGGGTCAGTCTTTCAAGGGACTTTAGGTGATGGAACCAACATAGCAGTGAAGCGTCTCAATGGTTTTTGTCAGGTTAAGAAGTCATTCTTAGCTGAAGTTCAGACAATAGGTAGCATTCACCATGTCAATTTGGTGAGATTAATTGGATTTTGTGCTCAAAAATCATATAGGCTTTTAGTTTATGAGTACATGTCTAATGGATCCTTGGATGAATGGATCTTCCAAAGGCACCAAGAACTCACACTTGGGTGGCAATCCAGAAGAAAGATCGTCATGGATATAGCCAAGGGTCTAGCTTACCTCCATGAGGAATGCAGGCAAAAAATAATTCACTTGGATATCAAACCCCAAAACATCCTCTTAGACGAATATTTCAATGCGAAAATTTCTGATTTTGGATTGTCAAAACTAATTGACAAGAACCAAAGCCAAGTTGTAACAACAATGAGAGGAACACCAGGCTATTTAGCCCCGGAATGGTTGAGCTCAATTATCACTGAGAAAGCAGATGTCTATAGCTTTGGTGTCGTGATCCTAGAAATATTGTGTGGACGAAAAAATTTGGATAGGTCTCAGCCTGAGGATGATATGCATTTACTAAGTCTATTTAAGAGAAAAGCAGAAGAGGAACGATTGATCGATATTGTTGATAAAGACAATGAAGAAATGCAATTACATGGAGCAGAAGTGGTGGAGATGATGAGGGTTGCTATATGGTGTCTACAAAGTGATTTTTCCAGGAGACCTTCCATGTCAGTGGTGGTTAAGGTCTTGGAGGGTTCTGTGGATGTTGAAAACAACTTGGATTATAACTTCTTTAATCCGGTGATACCAAGAACAACTATAGCTGCTTGTCACCAAGAGGGCGCCGTTGGTGCTGCTAGTACTCTATTGTTTCCATCTGTTCTATCAGGTCCGAGGTAAAAAAATGAGACTTCAACAAACTTCTGCCTAAGATTTTTGTTTTTTGTTTTTTGTGTGCGTTGGCATGTGTTTGTTTGTTCAATAGATTCTCAATTTGTGAAATAACTGTCATAGATAAGTTTGTCTAATATCATTTGCATTTGTTCAGAAATCCTTTTTACCATTTAATATGAGAAACTGCAAGCTTATCTCATTGATTGTATTGGGAAATAAGATCTTAAAAGAAAATAGTGTATTCAAATAAAGAGTTGGATCGAGTCACCCCTTAGGGCCGTTGGAGGTTTACGTGGTCGTTAACTTCATGGTCCCGGGATTAGTCGAGGTGCACAAAAACTGGTCCGGACACCCGGTTATCAAAAATAAATAAATAAATAAAGAGTTGGAAATGTTCTTCCTAGGTAAGTTTGAGCTAATATGTCATGAACAAGTGCATTTATAAATTTTTGACAAAGCTGCATACTCAATAATATTATTTTTTTGGTTGGAATCTTTACTTAATTCAATGGTTTTGGTAATCAAGTCAACAACAATTGAGTGTATTTAAGCAGTTTTCCATTCCCCCTATTAAGATATCTTTGCCTGAAGGAGTCACAGATTAATGAAATATAGAAGTAATTCACTAGCAAGATCATATCATTCCTAATGATTAGATTAATTGAATGACCTGATCAGTATGGTGATTAATAAGTAAGGGAAATTAGGGGGGGGACCTCTAAAGTTTAGCTGTTATAATAAAATAAATTTTTAATTTTGTCAATTTAAATCCTAAATTTTTTTTTTTGTTTTCAATTTAAATCATTTGCTTATTCCGTCAAGTAAAACAAACGAAAAATAATATTTTAATCATTAAATTCAATGAAAATATGTATTTTAGACATTTGATATATTCTTACATTAAGTTTAATGACTAAAATACATTTTTTTGTCGATTTTACTTAACGAAAATAGAATGATGATTTAGATTGAAAATAAATTAAAAAATTTAAATTTAAATTGACAAAATTAAAATGTTAAGATTTTATTTTGTTAAATGGATCAAACTCTAAATTTTTCTTTTGTAATTTTTTCAATAAAGTATTATTGTTGTGGTCAAATTGAAAATCATGTTTTGCCATATGTGAATCAGATTCATTCGTGTGCGAGTAGAGAACCGGTCAAGACTTCAAAAATGGAATTACTTGCCTAATCAAAAGCCCTGACCAGATTCCTAAACATTGATTAGTCACCTGCATTGTCAAATTTTCCCTCCACCACATTTGTCTTTCTGTTTGGCTCTGTCGCTTGGGTGTTAGATCCTGATAATTAAATACGATAATTTTTTTTTTTTTTTTATTCACTAGTTGGATCCACGCGCTACCCGCATAAGGTCACATTATCATTCATAAAAATAATATAACAAGGCAAAGAAACAATCATTCATAAAAACAATATAACAAGGCAAAGAAACAAATTTTTTTTTTGAGAAAATCTCCTACACAAAATATATAATATTTCTTCTTTTCTATCTCATCAATTATAAGCACGTCTTACAAGAAATGTAAACCAAATAGAACTCTATGGATTAGCCGGTTGAAAAGATTGCTTTATGTCATCTCGCTTTTTATTTTTTCTACCACCAACGTTACCAGCCCTTTCAAAGCTATAATTAAAAACAAATCTACCTTCAAATTTTTCCTGCAAAGTAAATTGGAAAATAATATTAGTAAATTGCGTGAGTACAAATGATTTTATAAAACTGTAAACATCTTCACATATAGTTCTTTCCGTAGTTCATTTTCAAAATAAATATTTAACCAGTAAAGAGTAATAAACATTCTTCACAAAGCAATACCGAACAACCATGTCTAAAATCTGATTCGTCTGATAGTAAGGATTTGTAGCAAGGCACCTATCCATCTCGAGAAAATGGTTCCCCGGCATTAGCCTGCTTTCTTCTTTCATCACAAGAAAGTTGAGCTCACACTGAAACTTGTAAGGGCTTCATCAAATGGGAAGTTCTTGTCCAACACACCACAACTTATTAATCTCATTAAAAGTTTTTCTTCACAAATATTAAATCTTACTTGCATTGGTAGTGGCATTGATAAAGCAAAGACAATTTAATTTGGTATTCAAACAATAAGTTCTTAAAAATTTAGCTAGACCAAATTTGCAAGATAAGAGACTTTTCCATATGAGTAGTCAAACAATTGGCACACAAAAGAGGATTCCCCTCTTCAAATGGCATGGGATGACTTGTTTGGCTCTAGGCATGTAAGGCAGTGTTTGGTTTACTGAAATGAATGTGGAACGAAATGATCATTCCATCAGAATGTCCATGATTCTCATGTCTTGTCCAACACGCCGCAACTTATTAATCTCATTAAAAGTTTTTCTTCACAAATTTTAAGCCTTATTTGCATTGGTGGTGGCATTGATAAAGCAAAGACAATTTAATTTGGTATTCAAACAATAAGTTCTTAGAAATTTAGCTAGACCAAATTTGCAAGATAAGAGACTTTTCCATATGAGTAGTCAAACAATTGGCACACAAAAGAAGATTCCCCTCTTCAAATGGCATGGGATGACTTGTTTGGCTCTAGGCATGTAAGATAATGTTTGGTTTACACAAATGAATGTGGAACGAAATGATTATTCCATCAGAATGTCCATGATTGTCATGTTTGGGTTACTAAAAAATGAACGAAAATGCATTGCAAAAATGACCATTCCATTCTATTCTTCATTCTAGTGAACAAAACAATACTTAAAGGTGATGAAATAAAGTAAAAGCTCTTATTTTTTTTCTTCTCTTATTTATTAATTTTTTTTTTTTTCTCCACAAATCTAAGATCCGAACACAGCATGAAGGTACTACTAACAGGATGGTTAATTGTAAGATCTCTAGAAGAGCCATCAAAGACAATATATCTCACACTTGCCACCCTTTTTGCCTCCTTTCTAATTTATTTCCATAACATATATTAGAACATCAAGAACTCCAAATAACATCCTGAACGTATAACTTACATCTACAACAAATCCAATGACCAGATGTCAAGGTATACCAAATTCCCACTTAACCAATAGAAATTTGTCACACACGCTGAAGTAAGAAAAACAACTTAGACAGAACAGAACAATGAAATCTCAGGGAGATCAAACCTGGAAAAAGTTAAATGCCTTCTTCCCCGTCTCATTTTCCAGCACCTGTTATCAACACATCAAATAAAATAAAAAAATAAAAAGCTCCAATCAACAACCTGAAGAGAATTATTGCTTTAAGGGGTAAGGGTCCCCCAGATCCATAATTTATATCTCATTCTGTTCTCACTGCAATGAGCTGCAAAAATGTGCAGGCTGTACAGATTATAAGAGGCATAGAGGTGACTCCAAACTCTCTTGAAGACTATGTTTTGGGCAGACTAATTAAATAAGATTAACATTAGGACTATTAGTCCTGGAATTATCAATACATTTGGATTGTGTCACATATCCCATGTTTGGATTAGTCCAAGATTATGAAGAGAGAATATAAAGAGGGATTGACAAAATCCTATCAATTTTGTAATTTAACCAATTAGCTTGAATCTTTTCTTAGTCCCCCATTTTGTATCCCACACTCAGTCTTATAAAGAGGGATTGACAAAATCCTATCAACTTTGTAATTTAGCCAATTAGCTTGAATCTTTTCTTAGTCCCCCATTTTGTATCCCACACTCAATCTTGGGATTCAGTAGTCCCCATATGGAGGATACCATGTCTGGATAAACTATTAGGTGCAGCTAACCAATCAATCGCAGCCAGCTCAAGATTGAATCAGATCAATAATAACAAATAAAAGAATATTCATTCCAGCTAGAATAACAACCGGGTGTCTGGGTTCTACTCTATGATCCCCCAAACAGTTCTTGCAAAAAATGCAAATACAAAAATAGCAAAATTCTCAACATAGCAAATGGACGTTCTTCAACTAAAAACCTGGAAGGGGCAGCAAAACCAAGAAACAAATTATCAAAATCGACAACCTAACTCAATATCAGAAGGTAAAACAAGGTACTATTTGTTGCTCATGAAAAAATTTACCCTTTGCTGCTTTTCAAGAAGAAGGTGCCTGCCGCATCACAAGACAAGCCAATGTCGGATGTAATAAATTTGCGTCCATAAATATCGAAAATTAACCTAGCTTCCAAAAACAACTATAGAAATCAATAAATTTACTTCTTTTCCTAAAAGCAAAAATCCCAACCAATCAAACTGAAAACCCAATGATCAGGCTAAACAAAAGTACCCTATTGCCAAACTTAAATCCTTCAAAAATTAGTAAGTAATCTCAAGATAGTATGTCGCTCTATCTATGCAGTGCAATGTTTTTAACAAAAGAAAATCGCAAAACACATTAGATCTCTTGTAACCTAACTATCTAAAAGAGATTAATCAATATTTTTCTAAATAAAATTTTTCACTACATCATTAATAAAAGAATACCATGTAAATAATATCTCATGCTATTTGAAAGATCCAACATCATGCAAAGTTTATAAATAAATGAAAATAATTCTATCACAAATTGTTCAGGGAAACAAAAGACAAACAAAAAAACATAAGGTGTTATCAGGATATGCATTATCTTTGGGAATGCGATTCCTAGGAAGACTCTGCTAAGAAGAGTTAGTCCTACTAGGATTATGCCGGGCGAAACCTATAAAAACTCATGACAAGACTTATGTACAGATATTGCAATTCTTACTCTCAAATACACACAGCTTTTGTGTCTATTGTCTATGTGCTGACTTAGGCATCAGAGAGATTTCTGGCACACACCCGCCGGCAAGCTCACGTTTGTATTTTCAAGTAGCAAAGCGAAAACGTTTGGAGGAACGCAAACTTGGTCAACAGGATTATACGAGAATATTATTTTGTGCTCATACAATTGGCGCCGTCTGTGGGAAGCACGACAAAGAACGAACCTTTTGATTAAGTTTTCTTTCAACTGATTTCAATAGCGCACGACCAAGATTTGCCCCATTCTGCTATCGATGGCAAACCCCCGAAGGCGGCGGAAAGCACGAAGGTTTACCTTTTGTCCCGCCCATGGCAGAATTGGATTCCCAACGACGGAATCCACAGAGAGACACGCGAGAAAGACGGAGCGCAAGTCCTCATCGCTCTCAAAGCCCTGATAAACAGAGACGGAGAATGGATCCTCAGGTTCTGGAAGATCGCGTGAAGGAGCAAGACGAATTGATAAAAAGAATGGCAGCTGACATGAAGACAATGAAACGTCAGATGAAAGGCAAATGGGTGGTTGAAGAATAGATTCGCAAAGGTAGAACGCGTTCTCACCACTCGGGAGATTGTGACAGGCAAGTCACACCATCACAATCTGAAAGCAGAAGTCTCAGGATAGGCGATACACAATCAAGAACCTCCAGGACTCGTTACTCCAAGTGTGAGAGAACAAGGACTAAAAGGTCTTGCACAGAGGGAAACAACTATCGACCCTCACATACGCATCAAACGACCTCTCAGCACACCGAGTTACCTAGGTCAGCGGACCTGCGTACCTTGCTGGAAGAAAGGGCACGAAGGAGAGAAAATGCCCAGGCACGTGACCCCCAAAGGATTTCTGCCTTACAACAGCTGGCTCCTCAAACACATGGAAGTATCAAGGTTGGAATGCCAATGTCGCGCCTTGCTTACGAACCAGTAGACAAAGCGTTAGCAAGGTTGTTGTAACAACCCACATTTATGGCCTAGTCATGTTCATGTGCATTCACATACCTTTGTCTTGTTAAGTTAGCATGTATGAATCTTGTCTTGTTTTGTACGTATATGATTTGCCTAAGTGCTATATGTATGCTCTGTTCCTCCCTTGTTATGTTAAGCCTAAGTCATGCCGAGCCTAAGCTATGTTAAGCCTAGATCATTTCCAAGCCGAGGTCATCTTAAGCCTTTAACTGTTTTGGAATCCCTTTGTTTGATCTCTACCCTTGTTCTGGCATACTGGCCGAGATGATTATCATCTGGGCCGAGGTGTTTATCGCCGAGGCCGAGATGTGTATTATCTGGGCCGAGATGTTATCTTGAACCCAAGTGATCTTGTCTTGGAAGTGGTATGACCTAGACCGAGGTGTGGCACATCTAGGCCGAGGTGTGGCACAGTTCAGTCAAGTGTTGTCCTTCCTAGCCGGGATCATTGTCATCTTAGTTGCCGAGGCTCTGTCCTTCCAAGCCGATGTCATTGTTATCTTACTGCCGAAGTGTTGTTCTTAGCTGAGGTCATTGTTCTTTGTTTTGCCGATGTCTTGTCTTTTGCCGATGTCATCACTTGCCGGGGTGTTTGCTGTGAAGCTTGCTAGATACGCTTTGTCAGAACCTTGTCTTGTCAATCAGTCACCTTTTTGAGGAGGACCAACCCGGCCGAGCTGAGTGTTAAATCAGCCGGCAGAGAGAGAAACCTACAATTTGTTATATTTTGTTCTAAGGAAGAGAGAGAAGCTCTAGGAGGGGAGAAGGAGTTCTTAGAGAGAGAGGAGATTCCCAAGCTTGATTCCGAGAGATCAAACCGTTAGATTCGTGTTCTAAGGTTAGATTCTTGATCAATGTATGATGTTCTTTATGTTTATGTTATTGCATTGCATGATTGAATATGATTTGTAAGCCATGCATTGCTTTGAAGTTCGGTTCTAGAAAGAGAAGATGATATTCAAGTGTTCTTCAAGAAAAGTCATGTTTTGATCCGAAAGCTCATGCCAAGATTCATGTTTTCATGTTTGTTTTTATATGATTCCCAAGTATGGGTGCCCAGGTCCATGTTTTCGAGCTCATATCATGAAAACCCCAGATTTTGTATAAGCAAATTATGATTTTGGCATTTATCCCATTCATGTTCTTCATGTTCATGTCCTTCATGTTCTTCACGGGTGGAAACCCAGATTTCCAGACTTCACTTCCCGAAGTGTAGTCGCCGAGATCATTCTTACCTAGACCTCACACTTAGGCCAAGCATCGTATCTCACCTTGGCCTACCTTGCATGATCACTTGCACCTTTAGTCTGTCTTGCATGAACCTCGGCCTGCAGCCGCACGCCGAAGCCTTGGTAACCACACCTCGGCCAGGAGGTGTGGGACCTCGGCTTAGACCTGGTTGGTACCCAGCATGTCTTCCTGACATGAAAAACAGTGTTTTGACTTCCAGCATGTTTTTCCGAGATCATTTGCATGCATGTAAGACTTGTTTTGAGATGAGTATTCAGTGGACCTTGCCATGTGTTTGTAGGACTTGGACCTTTGCCTTGATCCCGATGTCCCGAGAACTATGTGAGTGGTATTTTTAATAAAGCTATGTTATAACGTCTTGTTAAAGCTTTGCTTTGCTTGTTTTGAAAAGTATTTGTTAAGCATGAATGATTACTCATATTTTTATGTATCAAGAATAAGTTTTGATTGCTAAGTATAAGTTCGGTTTCGGTTAACATCCTCGGGAAGTCCTTACGTGCTGGAGGACTCTAAGCTTATGCAGCACAAGTTTGGAAGTCCGTACGTGCCAGGGGACTTTAAGCATAAGTGGCACAAGTCCGTACGTGCCAGGGGACTTTAAGCATAGGTGGCACAAGTCCGTACGTGCTAGGGGACTTTAAGCCTAAGTAGCACTCTTGTTTTGCCACCGACGGTCTATGAACGGGTGGGTATGTTTTGTTACAAGTTAAGCCAAGTGCATGTTTTGATACAAGTTATGCTAAGTATATGTTTTGAACAAGTTATGTGGTATGTACATGTTTTGAAGAAGCTATGATAAATGTATGTTTTGCAAGAACCTCGGGAATCATTCATTGAACCCCTTTATTATCTGTACCATTCACTGAGTATCCAAGCTCACCCTCTCTATGTATATATGTAGGTTCCAAGCTAGAAGTCGGCTTCGCCGAGATGTTTGTCTGTGCCCGATGTTTTGTATGCATGTTTACGTCGGCAATGCTTATGTCGGCATTTTGTGTTTTTAGGTCGGCAACCTTGTGTTTACATCGGCAGTTCTGCAGACAATGATCTCTTGACTTGTATTCGTTATATTTGTTTATGTCAGCTTGTGAAGCTCTTTTGTAAAGATGTAATATGTATTTTGTTTACGTTGTATGCAAGTTGTAAAGTTATGTAAGGATGCATGCCATTCCATTTGACTTATGCACAGCTCTTATGGACCACTTGTATTTTATTATTGCTTCCGCTCTTGTTAGCCCCATAGATTATACTCTGATTGTGTTTGATTTTGAAAGTTGGCCTTCGGTAACCACGGGTTACTGGCCATCACGGCACCATCCTACTAGGGGCGGGTTGGGGTCGTGACAGTTGTAGAGCTCGTCATTCATTCTGGCGATAGAGAACGCACCATTACCCTTAGGCTTCCATCAGCCTAAGTTCACAACTTATGAGCGGAAGTCAGACCCCTACATGCACTTGAGCCACTTGAGCCAGGTGATGGCCATATATCGACGCAACAAGGCTCTAATGTGCATCCTGTTTCCTTCAAGCTTGGGCAATCTGCGCTTGACTTGGTTTGAGCGATTGCCAGAAGGCGACATAGCATCATGCGCGCAACATGCAGAGGCGTTTGTTACCAGGTTTAAGACAAACACCAAGATGCCGGTGGAGATAGACCAGTTGCTTTCCATCAACATGGGCAAGAAAAAAACGCTAAAGTCTTACAGCAACCAATATGGGGAGACTTTTAATCAGATCGGAGATTGCCCCACAAACCTAGCTATCGTACAGTATAAACAAGGTTTGCCGACAGGCAGTAGATTGAAGGATTCAATGACAATGATGCCACCCCTCACAATGGAAGCCCTAATGAAGAGAGTGCATCAGCATATCAGGATAGATGAAGATAGCGCGCGGGCCAAAGCAAGGACCGGCACAACAGCAACGTCAGACAGAAAACCCGCAGCAAAAGTTAACATAATCGGCCATGAGGAACAATTGAACAAAAATTGTTGAGACAGATGACCAAACAGCAAGGACTCCCAAACAAGGAGGTTGAGAGTCCGCACCGCTATAACCACGATGTTCAATAAGCCTATCTACCGAATTCTTAGCGAGATACACGATGAACCCTTCGTTCGACGGCCAACCAAGTTGGGAGAAGCATAGAAGGGCTACGACAACAGATACCAGTGCACCTTCCATGATGAAAAAGAGCACCGAACTGAAAACTGTACACTGCTGAGGCAACATCTGGAGGAATTAGTGGCCGTAGGCCATTTGGACCAGTATATTGAAGGGAAAGCTCAGCCAGCTCCCCAAAACCGCAATGGGCTAGATGGGATGCTCATCGATGGACCGCCTCAAGGCATAATCAATGTGATACATGGGATCATCGAGCCTAAACAAGTATGCGAACTGAGAGAGATGATAAAGAAGGCAGAGCACATGAGGGAAATACAAAGTGTACAACCTGCTGTGAAAAAAGGGAAGACCGAAGAGAAAAATGTCATCTCCTTTTCCGACAAGGACTTAACGCGGTTGCAAAACCCTCACAACGATGCACTAGTGGTTACTCTGCGCGTTAAGAATTTCGATATCAAGTGGATCTTAATAGATCAAGGGAACTCCTGCGAGATAATGTACTATGAGATTTTTAAGCAACTCAAATTGAAGGACAAAGATTTGGCACCCGCAACATCTTCCTTGGTCGGTTTCAACTCAATGCCAGAATGGCCGGTTGGCAAGATAATTCTACCGGTCAAAGCTGGGCTGATGTAAAAGCAAGTGGATTTCTGGGTGTTGAAAGTCCCTTCCACTTACAACATAATTTTGGAAAGAGCATGGTTACCCGTCATGCGAGCGGTAGCATCAACTTACCACCAGGTGATGCGATTTCCTAACGAAGCCAGAATGATTGAGGAGGTCTTGGGAGGCCAAATCATGTCCAAGCAATGCTTTGTGATAGTGAACGGCAGCCGAGCTGCCAAAGGGTTCATACAAATGGTAGAGGAGCCAGAAAGCAATGCGGATGTCGGCAAGGCAGCCGAACAAAAGGCAGTAGAAGTTTTGGTGGAGGTCAGAGTAGATAAGAAGGTCCTAGAGAAATACTTTCTGTTTCGCTCATCTTTGTCCAGCACCGAGAGAATAGAGATCATGGAATTCTTAACCTCTAACATCGAGGTGTTTGCCTAGACACCGTATGACATGCCAGGCATTGACCTAACTTTCATCTGCCATCAACTTAATGTCCACCCAACTGCCAAACCAATAGTATAGCGAACACGCCGATTGGCACTTCACCACGCCAAGATAGTGGCCGGGGAAGTAGGAAACTTACTAGAAGCAAGAGCAATCCGGGAGGTTCACTATCCCAAGTGGATCTCCATGTGAAAACAATAATCACATAATATATACTATACTAATATTATTCTCACACCCCCGCTCAAACTCAAGGTATTTGGACAGAAAACACTACGAGTTTGCCAAAAAGAAAATGAAACCGAGCAGTGATGTGAGTCTTGGTAAAGAAGTCAGCAAGCTGCAGAGCCAAAGAGACGAAAGGAAGTGAGATAGAGCCAGACTGCAGATGCTAACGAATAAAGTGACAATCAATCTCAATGTGCTTGGTCTGCTCATGAAAGACAGTGTTATGTGCAATCTGAATAGCACTGCGGTTGTCACAATAGAGGGAGGTCGGAGAAGATTAAGGGACGCCCAAGTCAAAGAGAAGACAACGAAGCCAGACAATTTCAGCAGTAGTATGAGCCATAGCATGATACTCAGCTTCGACAGTAGAGCAAGCAACACCAGTTTTTTTTTTGCTTTTCCAAGAGATAAAGGAATCGCCAAGAAACATACAAAACCTAGACGTGGACTTGCGATCAGTAACATCACCAATCCAATCAAAATCAACATAGGCCACCAAATCTAGAGAGGAAATACAGGACAATAGTAAACCCTGAAACATAGTACCTCGGAGATACCGAAGAATCCGAACCAAGGCAGCCCAATGTGTGGAGCGAGGAGCAGAGACAAACTAGCTAACCACATGAACAACATAGGCAAGATCAAAACGAGTAACCGTTAGATAGACTAAGGAACCCACGAGGTCTCGATATAGAATAGGATCATCCAGAAAAACACCATTAGTAGTGTTGAGCTTTACATTAAGCTCAATGGGGGTATCAGAAATTTTAGTGTCAGTAAGACCGGCACGATGAATAACCTCATTGGCATACTTGGTCTGAGAGAGAAAGTAGCTCTTAGGAGAAGAAGCTACCTCAATACCAAGAAAATACCGCAATGGGCCCAGATCCTTTATTTCAAAAATGCAAAAAAGATGCTGTTTGACCTCAGATATAGCAGAAAAGTCAGAACCAGTGATGATCATATCATCCACATACAGTAATAATGCAAAAAATCCAGTAGAGGTGTGGAGAAGAAATAAAGCAGAGTCTTGAGCACAAAGATGAAACCCGAGCTCAGTAACAGCAGTCTGAAACCAATCATACCAAGTATGAGGAGACTGCTTCAGACTATATAGAGCACGCGGAAGGCGAAAAATCTGTCTAGAGGAATGGTGAAGGCCAAAAGAAGGACGCATGTAAACTTCCTCAGTGAGATGGCCATTAAGAAAAGCATTTTTAACATCCATCTGATAAAGAGGCCAAGAACAAACAGCAGCGACAGAGATCAAAGTACGAACAGTAGTCATCTTAGCAACAGGAGCAAAGGTCTCCTCATAATCAATACCATATTCCTGTGAGAAACATGTGGCAACCAGACGAGCTTTGTAGCGCTTAAGAGAACCATCAGAATGAGTCTTGATTTTGTACACCCATTTGCAACCAACCAGATTCTTATCAGCAGGGCCAAAAAAGAATGACAAATGGCGCGTATGTGTGGACTACAAGACAATTAATAAAGCATGCCCAAAGGATTGTTTTCCTCTGCCGCGGATAGACCAACTGGTGGACCTAACCGCAGGTCATAACCGGCTCAGCTTTCTTGATGCGTATCGTGGATACTATCAGATCGCTATGTTTGAACCGGATCAGGAAGTCACATCCTTTATAACACCTAGGGGATTGTGTTGCTACAAGGTCATGCCTTTTGGTCTAAAGAATGCAGGGGTAACGTTCCAGAGAATGGTCATCAAAATGTTCGAGCTATTGTAAGGCAAAACAATAGAAGCTTACATAGACGACATCGCGGTCAAAAGCAAGAGCGAAGGAGACCACCTCAACGACCTAGATGAGATGTTTCACATTTTTGAAAACCCACAAGTTGCGACTGAATGCGTCCAAGTGTGTGTTTGGCGTGGGGTCAGGTAAATTTCTTGGCTTTCTAGTAATCAACCGAGGTATAGAAGCCGACCCCTCTCAGATCAAAACCATTCAAGATCTGGAAAGACCCAACACAATCAAGGAAGTACAGCATCTCACGGGCCTAGCTACAGCGCTAAACCGATTTATAAGTCGATCGTCAGATACGTGTCAACTGTTTTTCCAGGCACTTAAGGCCAAGTTTGAGTGGGATGACGAACGTAATCGAGCTCTGGAAAGCTTAAAAGAATATATAACCTCTCCGCCACTGTTGGCAACCCCAGTGCCAGGAGAGGAACTTTACCTTTACTTAGCAGTTTCTCAGCACGCAGTTAGCGCAGTGTTGGTGTGCGCCGAGAGAATACAAAACTTACTCATCTTTTATGTGAGCAAAACTTTGCTGGGTGCCGAAACGAGATACTTGCCGTTGGAGAAGTTGGCTTTAGCCTTGATGATGGCTTCGAGAAAATTGTCGCACTACTTCCATTCACACACTGTGATCATACTAACAGCATTCCCCTTTAAGGCCTTGTTTGAGAGGGCAAATTTTGAAGTGAGCCGTGCAGTTAGGGCAATTCGATATCAAGTTTCAGCCGAGAACCGCTATAAAGGCCCAAACTTTGGCAGACTTTGTGGTCGAATTTGCCCTAGGAAGTCATTATGTTTGCACGGTTGACTTAACCGAGGCAACCAAGTAAAGGGGAAAAAGTGCTACTGGGACTGCGCAGCCCTCGCAGCAAGTCGTTGAACTGCGCAGCGAATCATTTAGCCTTACTGCAGGAGCGAAAGGGTCAAACTACACCACTACAAGCAAGGACGCGCCAAAAAGTGAAATGTTAAGACAGTCGGGCAGTGGGGATCAAATCCCAACGACAAACGAAGGTCAAGAAGAAGACATCGTCAACATCCTTGATCCTAAAGCATCCTCAGATCCCTCCACATGCTGGAAGTTGTTCGTAGGAGAAATGTGGAAACTCTTTGTGGATGGAGCGTCCAACAAGCATGGAGCGGAACTTGGGATAGTCCTCCTCTCGCCAGATGGCTTAACCATTGAACAGGCTATCAACCTCGGTTTTCCAACATCCAATAACAAGGCGGAGTACAAAGCATTGTTAGCCGGTTTGAGGTCAACTTGCCAAGTGAAGGCCACCGAGCTAATGGTGTACAGCGACTCCCAACTAGTAGTCAACCAAATTTCGGGCAATTATGAAGCAAAGGACGACAGAATGACCAAGTACCAAGAGTTGGTCAAAAAGGAGATCATGAAGTTTGAAGTTGTAAGGATAAAGCAAATCGGCCGAGAAGAAAATAGCAAGGCAGATGAATTGGCCAGTTTCACGTCGATGGCAGATACATCTGTCCCACACCCATTCCTGGTGGACTTCTTGCCGAGACCAAGCATTGAGGAACCCGAAGCAGCCGAGGTATGCTGCGTCGAGCTAAGTCCTTCCTAGATGGACCTCATCGTGGTGTTTTTAAAAGATGGTATTTTGCCAGAGGAAAAGAAGGAAGCCAACAAAATTAGGGCGAAGTCGTAGCGATTTTGGCTCTCCCCATCGCTAGCATTGTACAAAAAGTCCTTCACGGGACCGTACTTTAAGTGTGTCCATCCTACCAAGGTCGAAGCATTCTTGTTTGAAATCCACGAGGGCATTTGTGGAAGTCACCAAGGAGGGAGATCTCTGGCCTACCGAGCTATTTTACAGGGGTATGGGTGGCCATACATGCAAGCAGACGCAGAGAAATATGTCAAGAAATGCAAGAAATGTCAGAAGTTCGCGTATCAAATCCATCAACCAGATAAAGAGCTCTTACCTTTAACCAACCCTCAGCCTTTTGCAATATAGGGGCCTAGACATAGTGGGACCACTCCCAACCGCGACGAGCAACAGAAAGTTCTTTATTGCCGCAACAGACTACTTCACAAAGTGGGTGGAAGCAGAGGCACTCGCATCCATAAAAGAGAAAGACGTCAAGAAGTTTATCTGGCAAAACATCATAACTTGGTTTGGAATTCCTAAAGCCTTGATATCTGATAACAGCACCCAGTTTGATAGAAGAATCTTTAGGGTTTTTGTGAAGAGCACAAGATAGAATTTTACAACTCTACGCCGGCGTACCCCCAAACAAATGGTCAGGCTGAAGCTTCCAACAAAGTGGTCTTAGGTCTGAAAAAGAGGCTGAAAAAAGCAAAAGGCAAATGGGCAGAGGAACTTCCCCACGTCTTATGGGCTTACCGAATTACACCTCGGCAGTCGACCAGCGAAACGCTTTTTTCCTTAGCCTATGGCATGGAAGCAGTAATCCCCCTGGACGTCAGCCTCCCCACTATTAGAAGTGAAAATTTTGATCCGAACCTGAATGGAGAGACCATAGCCTTGGAGCTAGATCTTGCCGATGAAAGAAGAGAAAGGGCACTGGTACACATCGCTTCGTATCAACAGGAGCTGTCCAGAAAATACAATAAAGCGATCCATCCAAGGCAATTCAAGATTGGAGATTGGATGCTGCGCAAAGTAATGGAAAACACTTTGGTGCCTGGGGATAGCCAATTGGGACCCAACTGGAAGGGGCCATACAAAGTGGTTGGTCTAGTAGGAAAATCAATATACCACCTCAAAGACAATGACGACCAAGCTATCCTAAGGTCGTGGAACACGACAAATCTCAAAGTATTTTATTTTTAGCTCTTTAAAAACTTGTAATTTTTCTTTTTGACATTCAATAAAACAAGTAAACATTTTTCAGTATAATTTCTTTCGATACTTGTATTTGTCTGTTTGTAAACTTGTTTGTACTCATTGCCCAACTGAGGGGCAATGTAGATTGGCAGGTTTGACCAACACATTTTTGCACTCTTTAGCAGAGATAAGGATCTTGGCTAAAAAAAGGTTGGTAAGTTTGACCAACATAACTTCTTGGATTCTTTAGCCGAGATAAGTATCTCGGCCAACGAAGGTTGACATGTTTGACCAACATAGTTTTTTAGATTCTTTAGCCGAGATAAGTATCTCGGCCAACAAAGGTTGGCAAAATGAGGTATGGCCGAGCCAATTAGTTTGGCTAAGCATGCAGTCAAAATAATGCACAAACAATGAAGAAGAAACACAGTAACCGAGAAAAAGATCGAAGTTTTCAATTAAGTAGAAGATGATCACAAAAGGTGGGACTCATAACCCGGTTACATAATAAAGAGCAAAAATAACAAAAAACAAGAGAAATGGGATCACAGTCACACAAAGAGATCCTCCAACTCGGCATAAGGTCACTACGTGTCTCACCACTGGACAAAGTGGCCCCAGCATCACCATCTTGAGTCAGGTTGGTTACATCTCCTCAACCGGTCAAAATTGGCTCGATTTGACCGCGTCGAGCTGGCAATGTCGTTAGGCGGCTGAGGTCAGTATTTGCGGGAGGAACGTCAATTGGATCTGGGATCTTCTCCTTCTCCTCTTGAAGGAACTTCTGCTGGACGGTATTGGCATAGTCCATCATGTAGCTCGGTATAAAGTGGGAAGGAGGATTCAGGAATATTTCGACCGGGCCGAGCTTTTCAACCGCAACCTTCCAGCCGCACTTAAAAAAGATGTCTTTAGCCGCTTCGCACTATTGGACGTAGGTTTCTTCGCCCTCCTTGAAACCCCTGTCCTCTGCGTCCTCCATCTTCTTCTTCAACTCTTGAATCTCGGCGTCCTTTTTCTTTTCTATCTTTGCGAGTTTGCGTAAATAGCCATTTTTTTTCTCTGCCAGGGCCTACGTTACACGGACTCAGGTACGTGCGGGTATGTATCTAAGAGTCAGACTCGTCAAATCCCTAAATGAGGGATACGCGGGTACGTCTAAAAAGTACCCCAAAATTAGATATGGGTACGTGGATACGACTAAACAAAAATTAGTATAAATGCATTTAAATTGTAAAATAAAATCAACTCTTAAATTATGTGCCAACCAAATAGATAATTCATAAAACATCTAGCAAATGTAACTTCATTACATGCCACAAAAATAAATTATCCAAAAAACATAATGGGGGTGTTTGTTTCAGCTTTTCAAAGCTAACTTATGGCTTTTAGCTTTGAAAAAGTTATTTTGGACTGTTTGGTTAAACTTATTTCAAACAGCTTCTGATTCTAACAACTTATTTTAACTCAAAAAAGCTGCTTCTGAGAAACTGCTCACCCCTTGCTTCTGATTATCAGCTTCTGCTGTGGACATGTTAATTTATGGTTATACTCTTAGATTTTTTTATTTTTTATTTTTTATTTTTTTAAAAATAAAAAAAGACCCAAATAAATAGACTATAGATTATTATTATTTTTTTTATGAGAAATGTAGACAAACAAAAAATAAAAATTAATTGAAAAAGCTATTTCACAGCTTATTTAACAAACACTACTCAGCAACTTAAATCTCTAATCCAACAGTTATACCAAACAGATTAACAACTTCTGATTAAAGTCATAATCTATAATCTGTTAAGCTATAATCTATAAGCTGTTTTAACAGCTACACCAAACGGGGCCAATATCCTTAAAGGTCATGCATAGTTCTTGAAATGAAAAAACACAATTTCTTTGAAGTCTTCTACTCCTAAACTAAGAATAGAAGACTACAAAGAAACTAGTTGACTATTTATCAACAAAAAAAAAAAAAAAAAACTAGCTGACTGTCACTCTTCTTCAATTGGTTTAATATTCAACAACAACTTGCTGACTTTCATTGTCATCATAAAAAGTCATGGTTTGCATCTCCAGATCATCAAGGGAAATTTGTGCTAGCTCCATTATGTCATGCCCTTCTATATCAAACAAATCTCCACCTATAAGGGGGAAAAAAAAAACATAGAAAAATTATTTTTGGCCAGTCATAAATAATACTTGCATTACTATTTATTGAATTAAAAGTGAGTTAACTTACATATGTCCGCATATTTTGTGGGTCCTTCTTTATACTCCTTGCTCTTCCTTGACAATAGGCGAAGATTGCAATGCACAAACACCAAGTCTTCAGCTCTGCTTGTTGCTAGTTGGTTTCTCTTAACACTTTGAATTAGAGAATATGTACTCCAATTTCTCTCGCAACAAGAGGAAGATGCTGGCTGCACAAGCAATTTAAAGGCCAATGCTTGTAGTAATGGTGCGGAAGCACCATGATTGGCCCACCATGAAAGAGGTTCCTCAAACATTATTGCATCAATGACATAAGGCTGCTTGAAATAATCTGACCCAATAGAAAATGCTCCATATTCAGCATAAACTTTCTGTAAATCAGTTTATTAGGAAACAACCTCTTCAAACATTTACTTCTATTCATGGAAACTTCATGATCCTCATGTGGTGATATTCGTGGAACTCCATTACTACCATCTTGGAGCCAAGCATGATAGTAGTATTTTGGAACCAATGAATGAGCCATACAATGTAGAGGGGTATTACTTTTGTTCCATCTACTCTCCAAAATTTGGTGAATGACATTAAAGAAGGTTGATTGACCAACAATTATGTCGATCCCTTCATGGTCAAAGATGATTTTTTTTCACACTTTCAATCATGGTATCCCACATGTCATATACCAAATGTAAAACTGGAGAGTCTGTGTCTGCTTGTCTTAACATGTCAATGATAGGTTTAGTAAAACTTATAAGGTAATCTATGCTATCCCACCATGAGTCATCCACAATGCATTGTTTTACCTCACGAGCTTTAATCTCAGCCACACTATTGCCATCTTCCTTATAAATTTTCCAGTTTGCATCCATCACCATTTTCTCAAGGGATGTCTTAACTTCCTTCAAACGTACAACCATGATGATGTTGGATGCAAACCTGGTTTCTGCTACACTTAACAATCTCAAAGTAGAATATTCATTGAAAATAGACAATGCCATGCTATGGTTGAGAATAAAATTGCAAATATTCTGCACCTGAGAAACTAAATCTGAAATCCACTTACATTGATCATATTGCGCTGATTTATCTGGTGGGGTACATATGCTCTTCAATGCCAAATTCAAACTGTGCACCACACATGGAGTTCAGAAAATATGTGGATACTTGTTTTCAATGCTCAACCCAGCAGCTTTGTAATTGGATGCATTATCAGTTACAATCTGAACAACATTTGCTTCTCCGACCTCTTTGATGGCTTTAATGAACAAACTTGCAACATATTCTCCATCTTTTACAATTCCACTTGAATCAATAGCTTTGACAAACATTGCTCCTCCTGCAGATGATGCCATGACATTGATAAGAGGGCGTCGTTGCCTATCTGACCACCCATCAGAGACCAATGAAACCCCTTTCTTGTTCCATGAATCTCTAATAGGTTGCAGTAGCCTATTAACATGCGCTTTTTCTTGGGATAATAATGTGGTACGTAGCCTATCATATGAAGGAGGAGTGTAGCCCATCAAGCTGTTGTTTGCTAAAGACTGAGAATACTTCCAAAAGTAAGGTGACATTGCCACATTGAAAGGTAAGCCACTTGCATAGAACATTCGAGCACAATCTTTGTCAGCAATATCTCTTTGAGCAACATTAAATGACTTTTGCAAAGTACCTGGTGGAGCCATTCCCTTGAGTTTTTTCTGTTGTAGCAAGTCTGAGCCTTCTGGTAAAGTGACATATTCTGTTTTTTTTCTTGCATTTATTGTTTGTTGAGCTTTTCTCACTTCAGCACCATCATGCTCATTCCTTATAGCTTCAACAACATCATCTCCTATGGATTTGCAAGGTTCAACTCCACGATTTGAAAGCTTCAACGGATGAGCTTTCACCTTTGTATATGACCCAGTTACTTTTTTGCTGCAGTAATTACAGGACCAGGTTCTATTTCCACCTCCACTTGAAGCCACATTGAGAACCTTCACATGATTCCACAATGGCTTGTCATCAAACTCTGCTCCTTAACATGCTGCTGGACACAAGGTTTGCTTTTGCTTGGCTGAAGATTGGGAGGAAGACATTTCCCCTGTAGATGAAATTAATAATGGAAGGAAGTTTTGATAGATTTTTTTGGGGCTAAAGATACATACAGCCGAAGCCTCTGTTTTTTGAGGGGCTAAACTGTTATATGCAAAAAAAAACATATACCGACTGGAAGGTGAAAAAGTGAAGAGCTGTTTGTATTCTTGGCAGTTGTTTGTACTCTTGGGAGTTGGTTGGTTTGTTTGTACTCTTGGGAGTTGTTTATCAGAGTGATTAGAAGTTTGTGGCTGGCAAGTAAAGCTTCCCAAGGAAGGAAAGCAATTGATGGAACAAAAGGTGTAGATACAATGATTGTATTTTATTTGAATAATATTATATGTATTAATTGATATATTAATTAGTGTACTAATAGATGATGTGGGCATAATTTTAAAAATTTTAAATCTTTATAATTTATATAATAAATGTGGTAATAATTTTAAAATAGTAATATTATAAGTCGATACACTAATTGATATACTAATTAATATATTTCAATGTTATTGTTGGTGACTGTCTGTAGATGACAACAAAGAAATGAAATTTTTATAATTGAAGTACATTAGCATAGAACTGGCAATCAAGTTTGTATCTTGTTCCAGTTCAACCAAAACAAAAAAGTGTTAGTATCTTGTTGGCAATAAAGTTAGTATCTTGTTTGGTTACAGTTTTTTAAAAATTGTATTTTTTATGTTTTAAATAATTTGTTATTTTTAAAATTTATTTAATCTAGATAGACAAATTATGCACTATTTATGTCTAGTTGGATTAGACGTGTCTAAAACAAAAGATATGTGACACTCAATAATATACATAAAAATATTTAGTCATTTGTTCATTATTTCAAATATATATATATATATATATCCAATTCATTGGTAATAGGGTAGTGGAGGTCGTGAAGGATATAGGGTGGCAGATATGGCAGTAATAGTGTTGGTAGTATAGTGATAGAAGTTAGGGGGTGGTGGATCTAGTGGTGGTAGTGGTATAGGTGGTTGTGGTGGTAGTAAAAGTAGAATAGGAGAGGTGGTTGGAACTGCTGGTGGTGGTGGTGGTGGTGGTGGTGGAGATGGCAGTAATAGCGTTGGTAGTATAGTGATGGAAGTTAGGGAGTGGTGGATCTAGTGGTGGTAGTGGTATAGATGGTTGTGGTGGTAGTAAAAGTAGAATGGGAGAGGTGGTTGGAACTGGTGGTTAGGGTAGTGGAGGTCGTGAAGGTTATAGGGTGGCAGATATGGCAGTGATAGTGTTGGTAGTATAGTGATAAAAGTTAGGGGGTGGTGGATCTAGTGGTGGTAGTGGTATAGGTGGTTGTGGTGGTAGTAAAAGTAGAATGGGAGAGGTGGTTGGAACTGGTGGTGGTGGTGGAGATGGTAGTAATAGTGTTGGTAGTATAGTGATAGAAGTTAGGGGGTGGTGGATCTAGTGGTGGCAGTGGTATAGATGGTTGTGGTGGTAGTAAAAGTTGAATGGGAGAGGTGGTTGGAACTGGTGGTGGTGGTGTTGGTGGTGGAGATGGCAATAATAATGTTGGTAGTATAGTGATGGAAGTTAGGGGGTGGTGGATCTAGTGGTGGTAGTGGTATAGGTGGTTGTGGTGTTAGTAAAGGTAGAATGGGAGAAGTGGTTGGAACTGGTGGTGGTGGTAGGGTAGGACAGTGAAATTGGTGATGATTTTAGGATGCCCAAGCTAGTGATGGTGGTGTTAATAGTATAGTGGAACTAGTGGTAGTGATAGCAATAGTAGACTGGTGGAGGTAGTGTTGTTGGTTAGGGTAGTAGAGCAAGTGGTGACGGTGTTAGTATTTATATTTTAGACAAGCTTTTTTCTGTTTTGCATGGTGTTGTAAGGTCCAATTTGTCGGCTAATTCAAACTTATGTCGGCGATTTGAATGAGACTTAAGCACTCTTAAATGTTTATCTTGTAAGAGCACCTCTAATCCTTCATATTTTCTTTCATTAAATTTAAATTTGATGAAATTTTAAAAAGATGAATAATATTAGATGATTTCTTTCATAAAATTTGATGAAAAGAATTTATGTTGATTGATTTATTGTTTTGTTTATTATTTAAAAATTTAGATCACCTCATTAAGTAAATAAAAATTGAAATTTTTTTAATGAAAATTTAGATCACCTCATCTTAGTTATGTTATTTTGTGTTTTAGGTATGATTAATTTTTTAAAAAAAATTATGATAGTATTATAATTATGACTCGTGAGATATTTGGTTATATTTCATATGGTATTTAGTTATGATTTTTTTTTTAATTTATAATTATGACTCAAAAAGTATAAAGATAATGTCTTCAAATATATCAATTGCTATTGGACCATACAATTGGCACATCATTTAAGGAGATTTGGAGGGAAAAAAAATTAATGGATGAATCATTTTTTTATAAAACATATTAAAAATATTTTTATTGCAATATTACTTATTTTTATAGTGATGTTACACATATTATGGTTAAAAATATTTAAATATAAAACATGTAACATTATAAAAAAATAATCTTGTTTGGTTTCATATGGTTCCATTTTTCTGAATTTAATTTTAAAAAAATTAAGGTACATCTAAAGAGTAAAAAATTTGTTTAAAATATTAAAAAAATTCACTAAAAATAAAAATTCAATTTTTAAAAAATTAAATTCAAAAAATTAGAACTAACAAGGTAAATCACTATGTTTGATTTTAATTTTTAGAATTTATTTTTCGGAAAATGCTTCTTTATTGTTTTTCGTATTTATTTTTTTTTAACTAAATTTTTTTAACATTTTAAGCAATTTTTTTTAATTTTTAGATACACCTAACATAAATATACTTAAAAAGTATAATTTTTGTGAAAAAAATCTTTAAAAAATTCACTAAATACCACAAAAAAAAAAAAAAACTTATGAAATTCAGTATATTTTTTGTATTTTTATGTATCTATTAATTTTTTAAAATATTTTTTCATAAATATTTACTTTTTAGATACATCTAAGTAAAAAAAATACTTAAAATTTTAAAAATATTCACTAAAAATAAAAAAATATACATGAAAAATAAAAATCTCAATTTTCACAAAACTGAATTTAAAAAACTGAAACCAAACACATTCATTAGTTTTAAATTATAAAATTACTATAACTGTATTAAAAAAATATGTAATATTTAGAGATTATTAGAATAATCTAAATAAATATATTTTTTAACTTTTAAAAAAAATATACAAAAAATAAAAAAATAATATGACATAAAAATATAAAAAATAAACAATTATACTTTTTTATGCACCCAAACAACTTCATAAAATGATAACGCTGGTGTTACATATATTAATTGGCATACTAATTAGTGTATCAATATATATTATAACATTATTATTAACCTCATCCATTATATAAATTATAAAAATTTAAAAATTTCTAAAATTATATCACATTAATCTGTTAATACATGTATATCAATTGATGCATATATCATTATTCAAATATTAATATTAATATTAATATATAACATTATTCGAATATTAATATATAACATGTATTATTATAGGAATAAAGTGGTGCCTGCTTGCCAGCTCTCTCTCTCTCTCTCTCTCCAAGTTCCAATACACGTTTTATTCCATTTTCCATTCAAAACAATAAAGTATTTTCAGGGAAGATGAATCAGCCCAGACGAAGACGAACCTGTTCAAAAAAAAGAAAAAACAGGGGGAGGAACACCACAAATTCATCGGAAGAGAAGTTCACCAAGCTTCTGAACATATGCACCAGAAGATGCATCGGAATGACAGAAGACCCAACAAAAATCATGGGAATGCATCGACGAAATAGAAAAGGTTGAACTAAGCGACCAGCGACTTCAACTCTTCAGCTTTCTGGTGAGCTCTACCTTCAACTTTGCTTCAACATTTCAGGTTTCTTTTCCTTTCCATTCAAATCATGTTGTGAAGTTTTGTATTTTGTTGGTTTGTTTCTTCTGATCTTACCCTCTTCCTGTTCAAACGAAGAACAAAAAAGAAATTTTGTAACAAAAATATTATAGAAAACAATTAGCCGTATCCATTTTCATTTGGCCGTATCCCGTACGTATCTCGTACCCGTGTTGTGTTGTGTCGACAGGGGTACCTCCAAAAAATGAACGAGTCCGTGTAACGTAGGCTAGGGCTTTTTGTTTGTCAACCTCTAGCGCACTAACCAGCTCGGCCAGCCTTTCTTTTTCAGCAGCTAGCTCGGCCAACTGTGCCTTGGCCTCCTTCAGCTCGGCTACCTTGGTGTCTGCATCAGTTATTGTCGCATGTGCTGTCTTGCACAGTTCCAGCACACGTTTGTGGGCAACATGGTTTTTTTGCACGGCTTGTGGGTCAAGTTAACGTTGTTAGTATCACCGAACAGGCAGTTGCACAAAAACGTGAAAGTTATTAAAGATAAGTGACTTACAAGAACCATTAACTTGGTGGCAGACCGAATCGCCTTTAGTTCGGTTAGATAGTCGTATTTTTCCATGTCGGCTGGAAGGCACAGACTTTTGGATAAACTAAAGGCCAACTGGTGGTCCTTTTCAGCAACCACTGAATCAGTTGTCGTCACAGCGCGGCCTTTGAAGGCCATAGCTGGTGCTCATACTGATGGTGAAAACTATAAACCACGGACACCTCTCCGAGGGCTCCGTACCAGTGTCAGACACGGATACGCGTCGGACACGCGGTGGACACGTGTCCGACACGCCTTTTTTTGAAGATGTACACGTTCCGACACTTGCGGGACACATTCGGGGTGAATTTTAGAATTTACAAAACATCTTTGGGGTCGATTTGTAAAAAATCAAAAATGGAACCATATTTGCCCTAAATCGAAAGAGAAAGAGCGAAAGAAAAGAAAGAGAGAAGAAGAAAACAGAAGAGAAGAGAGACCTGGTCGATTTTCAGTAGTCGGTCGTTGCTCCTCATCTGTCGCTGGTCATCACTCCTCGTCCGTCACTCGCTGCTCGTAGCTCATCGAAGGTACATTGATGATCTTCTTCGTCCTTCTTCTGCTTCGATCTTCTTCTGGTTCAATTTTCTTCTTCTTTTCCTCCGATCTCTCTCAGTCGATGTCTCTCTCTCTGTCTCAGTCACCCTCTCTCTATCTCATTTTATTTTTCTTTTCTTTTATTTTTTTGTTTATATGCTGTGTAGTCTCTCTCCCTCTCTCAGTCTTCTATTATTCTTTTTCCTAATTTCATTTTATATTTTTTTCACTCTATACTTCTCATTTCAGTGTATAAATTTTTTTTTTGATTAGTTTTGTTAGTTTTGCCTCTCTTCGAATGACATGTTATGTATTGATGGAATGCAATTTTATGTTATTTGTGAATGATTTATATGATATTAAATTAATTAAATGTTTATTTTTTTATAATTTTAATAGTGTTATTTTGTATTTTTTTTATTTACTTTTAATGATTTTTTTAATTATTTTGACATATAATAAATAAAATTAATTATATATATTGAACGTGTCCACAGCGTGTCGTGTCCCTCATTTTTTGAAAATTTGCGTGTCCACGTGTCCGTGTCGTGTCGCATGTCCGTGTCCATGCTTCATCGGTGAAAAAGAACCAGCACGGCCAGAGTGACGGCCCCCTTGAGAAGGCTGGGTTGCTGGCAGCTCAGACTCAGGCAGTTCGGCCTCTTTCTCATCTCTTAGCCGCTGTGCTGAGAAGCCAAAGTCTGTGCCCTCTTCCTGGACCGAGATGAAGTAGCCCTAGTGGATGGGAGGGCGACAACGGTCTCATGTGATTGACTTGGGTGAGGTAGCTCGGTCTCGAAAACTTAGTTAGGAACTAAGTATCGTATTATTCAATTGAATAAGAAAAACGAATTACAAGAAATATATATATAAAACAACTATGCTAACCCTAATCGCTACCTATGACTAAACTACCCTTAATACATATGTTAAACATATACTTAACACCCCCCCCCCCGGGGCAAACTCATGATGTAACAGCAGGAAGCATCGAGAGTTTGTCAAGTAGAAAACGGAAACACGTGATAGTATGAGACTTGGTGAAGAAATCAGCGAGCTGCATAGTAGAGGAGACAAAGGGCAAGGACAACATGTGAAGCTGTAAGTGATGGCACACAAAGTGGCAGTCAATCTCAATATGTTTAGTCCGCTCATGAAAAACAGAATTATGAGCAATTTGAATGGCACTTGTATTATCACAATACATAGGAGTAGGACTAGGGATGGAGACACCAAAGTCGGAAAGCAACCAACGCAACCAGACAATTTCAGCAGTGGTAGTAGCCATAGCACGATACTCAGTCTCAGCAGAAGATCGAGCAACAACAGTTTGCTTTTTGTTCTTCCAAGAAATAAGAGAACTACCCAGAAAAACACAAAAGCCCGTAGTAGACTTATTGTGAAGCCCCTGAAAAATGTTCTCTCTTTAAAAACCCTAATGTTTAAATTATTTTCTTAAAGCCCTTAGTTACTTGAATTATTTCGAATCTTGTCGGTTAGCATTTTTTTTTATCAAAACCGGAATATCCTAGCTGGATTAGGTTCCTTAGCCTAATTTAATTAAATTCTACATAAGTAAGGTTCCAATACATGAATTTAACTTCAAGCCCTCACTTCTTTATTTAAATTCAAAATTTCCCCAAAACTAGTACATGTACCTTATACTATAAGTACCATCAATTAATTGAGATCTATATAAATATATACATTGAGGAATGTGCTCCTAGTACCTAAATTGATTTAAAAAAAGGCCCCATCACCCTTCCCAATGGCCGGCCACCCTAGAGAGAAGTGAGAAGCCTATTTTCAAGATTTATAATCATGATATTCTAGAAACCAAAAAAAAAAACTATTCAACTAGGAATTAACTAGGTGTTGCCTAATCCCAAGGTTAAGCTCCCTAATCACTCCTAATTCATTGAACTTCCCAAGGTAAGCTCCCTAATCACTCCTAATTCATTGAACTCCAAGTAAATCCTAGCTTGTCCATTCAATTCCAACTAGTGGGCTTCTATGTCATTTTACACCAAATATGCCTATAAATATCACCACTCCCTAGCATGGCAAACACAAGCATCACACTCACACACACACTTTCGGCTAGAGGAAGAGGAAGGGAGAAGAGAGCCATCTTGTTCAAAACTTAGCAAGTAAGCCACAACACAGCCTTCTTTTTCATTTTCCTTTTTCAAATACATGTTCTTAAGGGTTCTAAATATTGTTTTCAGATGTGTCATTGATATATGTTAGTTAGCATGTTTTCATCATAAAAGAGGCGAAAATTTTCCCTTAGTGGATCCCTTTTCCCATAAATTTTCTTGTTTTGGGTATTGTACCTTAGAATATGTTTTTGTAGCCCACTTTCAAAAATTCTAGCAAAATGTATAAAATTATTCTGGACCTCTATTTTATGTCAAAATCTTTCTTAAGGAGTTAGCTTTCAACTAAAATTAGTTTTATGGAAAAACAGTGAGCAGTTTGCAAGAAAATCAAATTTTCGTAACGATCGACAAATCTGGACAACGCTGAAGTGTTTTCTAAATAAGTTAAAATCTAGAATAGCTATCCCATTTCCGAAATACGTTCTGGAAACTAGATTAGATTCTCTACGAACCATAGGAAGGCCGAGTCCGGTAAAAATTCTAAAATAGCCCTTCTATTCTAATCTTTATGTGATATCGAATCTGGAAATCTTGTTATGCATAGGTATTTTATGCTCTTGTGTTCATGCAAATGTTTGTTAGCGTATGATCATATCTTGGCATGATGTTGTACATATTATGGTTATGTTTTTATTATCTTTCATGTTAATGATGCATGTTTATGTGGATATTATTATCTTGTTAAGATGGGTTTAACCTTGTTTTAAAACATTTAACTCAACAGGAAACTTAATTGGGATTGTATTGAGTTTTCGATCACTTGAGTAATGATGATAATGTGTGATGTGTGGATTGTTAGGATGCGTTCCCTACTTAGAAGTTAAAGTCTTGCGCAAGTAGTTTTCGGAACCCTTGAACGGAGCGGTTGTATTCGGACCCTAGGTGGTTTGGTGTAAGGAGGGATTTGGGCAAAACCCATTATTAACGTCTCTTTTGAGGCCCTGCGGTTGGCGCTACGCGGTATATAACCGATGGTAGACATCCGAGATTAGTTCTGCAACAAAGCAGCAAAAGAGGGGGCATACCGAATAATCCGAATCCGATTCTTGTGGTTGGGAGAACGAAATCTCTTTGGGGGATTTCTAGTTTACTAACATCTAACTTGTAACCCTTTGTATATCTATTTTGGGTATCATGCTTTACTACTTCTTGTTATATTTGAGATTGTGTATTGGACTGGAAAAAAGACGGGGTGTGTGTGTGTTTACTGGGCATTCAAAGCTCACGGCGTATCATGCCAGGTGACGAAGAGGAACTTATAGCTGGAGACGAAGAGCCTGAAACCTTCGAAGACTTTTGGCTATCTTAGTAAAGTTAGAAATTTCCTTTTGATGTTTTGCAAGACTCATGTGAATATTTAAATTTTCTTGGGATGTAATGTAGCGGAACAAGCTTTTGAATTAAGGTTATTCGTGGTTGTTATGTAATAATATTCTACGTACGTGTATGAACCTTATCATTGCTTATGAGACCTTGTCTCAATGCCTTTCAAGATCTGTCAAAGGGGTAGTGCGCTGCCTAAGAAAGCCGGACTTAGAAGGGAGGCTAATTTGACTCTTCCGGCGAACTGGGATCTTACTTGGTTATTGACCACAGGACTCATTCGTGATTCTTCCTTGACTACAACCAATAGTGTAGAAGTCGGGGCGTCACACTTACAGTCCATAGCATCACCAGCCCAATCAGCATCAGAAAAAGTACAAAGATCCAAAGAAGAAGTAGCAGAGAACAATAAACTCTGATGCAAGGACCCACGAACGTAGCGTAAAATTCGAAGAACAGCAGCCCAATCAACAATAGTCAAAGAAGAAACAAACTAACTGACAATATGAACAGCATAGGCAATGTCGGGCCGAGTAATGGTAAGATAGACAAGGTTGCCCACTAGAATCCGATATAAGGTAGGATCAGGCAAAGGGACACCGTCAGTGGAAGTATAGTGCACGTTAAGTTCGAGAGGAGTGTCAACAGTGCGGGAGTCGGTCTACTTGGCTCACTGAATAACATCAGCTGCATACTTGGACTAAGATAGAAGATAACCCCGAGGCGAAAAGGCCACCTCAATGCCCAAAAAATAACGAAGCGAACCAAGATCTTTCATCTCAAAATGATTGTGCAAGTGAGCTTTGAGAGCAGAGATACCATCAAGATCGTCGCCAGAGATCACCATGTCGTCAACATATAATAAAAGAATAATGAGCCCTGCAGAAGTGGAGCGCAGAAAGAGAGCTGAGTCACGATCACTGGTACAAAAACCCAAGTCACAAACAACAGTAGAAAATTTCTCAAACCAAGCCCGAGGACCTTGTTTGAGACCATATAAAGCTTTGTGAAGGCAACAAACTTCACCAGGTGCATGAGGGAGCCCAGGAGGAGGGACCATAAAGACTTCCTCAGCTAAGTCACTTTTAAGAAAGGCATTCTTGACATCCATTTGAGAGAGTTGCCAGTAACGCACAGCAGCAACGACAATCAAGGTACGAACAGTAGTCATCTTGGCAACCAAAAATAATCAAGACTATATTCTTGAGCAAATCCTTTAGCCACCAAACGGGCTTAGCGTTCCACAAAACCATCGGCTTTGGTTTTAATCTTATACACCCACTGACAACCAACAGTATGTTTACCAGAAGGCAAAACAATAAGATTCCACGTACCAGTCTTATGTAAAGCAAAAAGTTCCTCATTCATAGTCTGTTGCCAAAGAGGGTCAGAAACAGCCTCCTTATAGGAGGTGGGCTCAGAAAGAGAGTGAATGGAGGATAAGAAAGTACAAAATTCAGAAGAATAACAAGAGTTAGAAGACCCATAACGAGTAGGACATGTACGTACCCGTTGAGGATACCGAGAAACAGGAGCCTCATTAGCAGCAGGTAATGGAGAGACAGTCGGAGAAGGAAGGGGAGGTGTACCTGCAAGCAAAACATGTTGTTTCTTACGAGCATAAGTATGAATAATAGGAGGGGGGATAGTAGGAGTGAGAGACGAGGAAGAAGAGGAGGGAATATCAAAAGGAGACAAATCTTGAACATAAGAATCAAAAGGGATAGCATCAGGAAAAGGATCGAGATAAATAAGATCAGATTTAATGAAAGGAGCAGACACAGAGAGAATAGAAAAGAAAGGGATACGTTCAAGAAAAAAAACATGGCGAGAAACATAGAGACGTTGAGTTGTGGGGTCATAACAGTGATAACCCTTTTGACCGTCACCATACCCAAGAAAAACACACATGGCAGAACAAGCAGACAACTTAGTACAAGCTGCACGATGAAGAAGGACAAAACAAGTACAGCCAAAAACACGAAGAGAAAAATAGTCAGGAGGAGTACCATGTAAATGTTCAAAAGGGGAAATACCACAAGTCACTTGGGAGGGTATGCAGTTAATAATATGAACAACAATAAGAAGAGCCTCCCCCCAAAATGAGCTAGGAACAAAAGAAGAAATCAACAGAGAGCAAGATGTTTCCATGATGTGATAGTGCTTGCGTTCAGCCACACCATTTTGCTCAGGAGTTTCAGCACAAGACGATTGTACCATCGGACTGTAATAAGTGAAGAAAATCACTATCACGATATTCCCCACCTAAATCACATCGAAAACATTTAATAACAGAAGAGTATTGGATTTGAATCATGGCACGAAAAGCAATATAGATAGAGTAAAATTCAGACCAGTGCTTCATCAAATAAATCCAACAGTGACGAGTATAATCATCAATAAAAGAAACATAATATCGGGAACCCCCTTTAGTAGGAATGGGTGCAGGACCCCACACATCAGAATGCATAAGATCAAAAGGTTTAGACTAAGTAGTGAAACTTTTATTAAATGGTAAAGCAGTAAACTTTGCTAGTTTGCATCCACTACAATCGGAAATATTATGACTACTCAAAGAACCTAAGATACCAGTAGAAACTAAATACTGTAAACGAGAACTAGACACATGACCAAGGCGAGAATGCCATAAATAAAAAACAAACGACTTAGGACTCAATCGAAAAGAAGACAAATCAACTGAAGATGCAGCAAGGGAAGGAACATGCAGCGTCTCCAGAACATATAAACCTCCTAACCTACGGCCGGTCCCAATCAGCTGCTTGGAATGAGTATCCTGCACAACACAACCGAATTCAAAGAAGTAAACACAATAACCAATGGCACAAAGTTGACTAACAGAAATAAGATTTAAAGTTAACTGAGGAATACAATAAACATCCGAAAGAGAGAGAGTATCAGTCAAAATGGACCCAACCCCGGCCAAAGACATAGGAGTACCATTGGCAGCCATAACAGTAGTAGTAGAAGGAGGAGAAAAGATAGACAATAAGAGTGAGGAATCATGAGTCATATAATGTGTAGCACCAGAATCAAAACCCATATAAAACGAAATATACCTGGAGGAGATGAGGGGAAGGAAGACAAACCAAGAGGTAAGGAGACAGCTAAGGCATTTGGTGTATGAGTAGAGAGGAGTTTTTGCAATTGTTCAACAATAACAGTCAAAGATGGACGGGAATCATCCACTGAAGAAGTCGTGGCAGCCGTATGTCCCTTTTTCCAAGAGGATAATTGGCCAGAATGCCTATCAGAATTCTTTCTCCAAGTCGGTGATTGCCCAAATGGTGGACGACCCAAAAGCCGAGGACACTAAGCCTTCCAGTGACCTTTTTCATGACAAAAGCTGCATTTATCCATAGGAGCACGAGCATAGGATTTGCTAGGAGTAGTAGAAGAACGACGAGTAGGAACGACTAGAACTGTCTGAGTTTGCAAAGGAAGCAATCCTTTGCCAGGAGCTGTTTTGAAGCGAAGTTCTTCAGCCAATAACTCATTAACCACAAAATCAACAGAAGGGTGAGGACTCCGATGCAGAATAGTACCGCGAAGCCCCTCAAAATTAGCCCTAAGGGCCATTAAGAATTGAACCAGCCGCTGCTCCTCCCGATAAGTACAATATGCCGCATGAGTGCTCAATGACTTAGGCTCAGTAAAAGCTAATTGATCCCACAAACCAGCCATGGTAGAATAAAATTCCTAGATACTCTTATTGCCTTGTTGAGCAGCACGAATCTCATGTTCTAACTGATATCGTTAAGCAAATTTGATTGAACATACAACTAAGATAGATGATCCCAAATTTGTTTCGCAGTAGTAAACTTGGCAAAATGAATCCCAATAGACTGATCTACAGAATTATTAATCCAAGTGATAATCTTGGTGTTAGTAACTTGCCAAGTAGAGAGCAAATCTTGAAACTTTTCAACATTGGCATCAGTGGACATAGAAGAATCACTAGTAACATCCCAAACATTTTTACCCAAAAGAAAAATTTTCATGACATAGGCCCAATAAACATAATTATCTCTAACTAACTTCATGCTAATGGCCTGAAGTGAATCTGACATTCCACTAGACATGATATCAAAATATAAAGAACCTCACAGAGAAGTCACAAGGAACCAGCAACACAAAGAAGAAAGAAGAAGAGAAGCTGAAGCAGATTACCTAAGTATCACACCTTCGAACCAAACGAGCCAATATCAGTCGTGATTAGAAGAACCAAACGCGACTGTGAGATGAGAGGGAGAGTCGTGAGGAAGAAATGACTTTGACTATGAATCGCGACTTCATGAGGCACAGACAAGCCCACTCGACTTCGACTTCGCAAGGCACCAACACGATTGTGAATTGCGACTTCGTAAGGCACAGACAAGCCCACTCGACTTCGACTTCGACTTCGCAAGGTACCAACACGACTGTGAATCGCGACTTCGTGAGACACAGACAAGCCTACTCCACTTCGATGCAAGAGTGTATAGTGGCAAACGAAGAGAAACAACCAATATGACTGTCTTTAGTCCATATCAACACCAACAAGAGGTTAGCTATCAAAACCAAGCTCTGATACCATGAAAACTTAGTTACGAACTAAGTATCGTATTATTCAATTGAATGGGAAAAACAAATTGCAAGAAATATATATATATAAAACAACTATGCTAACCCTAATTGCTACTAATGACTAAACTACCCTTAATACATATGTTAAACATATGCTTAATAGGTCTGAGCTTCAACATTTGAAGCAGAAGCTTGCTCGGTGATAAGGGCAGGAACAACTTGTTTTTTGGCCATCTCTTGCTCTTTTGTGAGGGGCATAAGGTTGATCTAGGGTAGGTTGGGATCAGGTTTCGGTGAAGACTCAAGCAAGAAGTCTGTAACTCTGCTTTTTCTCTTGCCATTGTAACGATAGGTCGGTTGTACTCCTAGTAGCTCGGCCCAATCACAATGACGGTACCGCAGGACGGCTCGTAGTGCGGCTTGGTTGGCGTAGGCATAGTCTGCTTTTAATCAGTTCAGATTTGCAAGAAATACAAAGTGTTAGCACGGCTACGTAATGGTACAAGTTTTTAAGGAAACCGAGCTATTATCACCAAGGGTCCCTTTATTCCAGTTGATATTATAGCCCGGTATTTGGGCCTCCTAGTCTTCAAAGTTTCCTGACACCCAGAGAAAATCATCATTGTTTAGGTCTTTATCTGGTGTACGCTTGACGATTTTCTCTCGGCCCTTTCTTATTCTGAGGTAGAAGACCCAACTGTCATCATTTTGGCCGAGCAAGTACTGATGAAATAGCTTGGCCAATCCGAGGTTGAGGCCAAGACGGCGATTTAGCTCGACTATTCCATTGATAATCCTATAGGTATTGGTGGATAGTTGGGTGGGGCATATTCTGGTTTGCCTAAGGAACTCGCAGATGAGTGGTTGGACTGGGAACCGAAGTCTAGCTTCAACGATGGACCCTAGGAAGTGGTGTCTAGTTCGGCCAGGGAAAAGTGGACGTCGTCTAAAATATGGTAATCCCTTTGGAATTCAGCCGTGGCCCTAGGCGAGTTCACCAGAAATCGATACTTGCCCATTATCTTAGGATTACTATGTTAAAAATTTTGGTGCACGGCGCTGATATGGACTTTGGTTGGCTAGGTTGAGCTAAGCCGCCCAGGGGCAAGATGCAAGGTATGCCTGGCCAACCTAGTCAAATCTATAAAGTGGAAATAAAAAGGTATTATGCCCAAGTGATAGACCGGGCTAAGTAATAGTCAAGTTTGAACAAGCCTAGCTCGGCAATATGGAGGAACGTACTATGCTTACTTCAGCCAAGGTAGCAATTAAGAATTTTTGGCTCCGTTCCAGAGCCAATTCAAGGTTTTTTAGACCGGTCCTAAACCAGGGTAATATCAGTCCGGTTTGAGAGAAATGTAAGGGTAGTAGCCCGGTTTGTTGGGCGAAGGATTTCTAGTCCGGTCAAGAGCAAGCCTAAAGGTCGCAAACAGGTCCTTGTTTCGGTTGTAACACGATTTTGGATCAAAAACACTATTTTAGACTGGTTTAAGTTCCAGTCAGTGTGTTTCCAGGCTTGAGCATAGAAGGTGAGGATATGAAGGTCAGAATGTGAGGATTTGCAAGAGAGAAGATGAACAGTGGAGGTGAGTTGTTTGGGGTTTGATAGGCATGGACTTTGGCAGCTCGGTCGAGAATGAATAATCCCAAACATGTTGCGCAGATGGAATTAAGGGACAATTAAGAGGGTAATTTATGTGAATAAATTGGGCCGAGCTAAATCCATTTTTCTTTTAGGCATTGGGCCTAGCTATGGGCCAAGCTGTGAGTATAAATAGCCCGATTATGGGCCACCTAGACACCAAGCTATGAGAGATGTCGCCAGGGCCTTGGCCCAGCTATTTAAAGCTAAGCCCTATAACGGACTGAGGTATTAGCATGGGAAGAGGCCGTGCTAAGTATAGCTCGGTGGGGCGCCGTCCTGTAGTGAGGGCCATCTCGGTATTGCCCGGGGCAGTACGGAGCCGTGTTAGCTCGGTTGATTGTCACGCCAGCTGAAGTAATAGTGTTAGAACCATCTCACTTGGTTGGCAGTGAGTAAGGTGTTATCAGGATATGTATTATCCTTGGAAATGTAATTCCTAGGAGAACTCTGCTAAGGAGAGTTAAAGTCTTACTAAGATTATGCTAGGCAAAACCTATAAAAACTCATGACAGGACCTATGCACAGGTATTGCAATTCTTATTCTCAAATACACAAAGCTTTTATATCTATTGTCTATTTGCTGACTTAGGCATCCAAGAGGTTTCTGGCACACACCTGCCGGCAAGCTCACGTTTTTGTTTTCAGGTAGCAAAGCAACGACGTTTGGAGAAGCGCAAATTTGGTCAATAGGATTATACGAGAAGATTATTCTGTACCCATACAATTATGTTTATTAATTTTAATTGTTCTTTATGACTACGAATGATCAAATTAAATTCTTTTTCCCAGTATGATTATCTCATGCTATGTTTTAGTATGCCATGATTATTGGAAATGTTCTTCAATGTATAACATTTTATGTATGATTTTTTTTTGAGTAATTTTTTTTTTTTAAATGTTTGGAGTCTTTTCAAATTATAATTTCTATTTAAAGACTGCAAAATCTGCCAGATCAATTGATTTGGAGCCCTCCAAGATTTATTAGCAAGTAGCTGTAGAATTAAATGACCTTTAATATGGAAAGACTTTTCTCCTTTCATTACTCCCTCCAATTTTTTACATCTATTTTAGGAGAATTGAAAGTCAAATATGAAGTAGTAAGCAAAAATCAGAACCATTGGTGAAAGCTCATGCAAACCTTAATGGTCCTCCCTTAAGATCTGATGTACATTAGTGCTTATTCATAAGCTCTCAGGCCAAAATTGTTGGATCATTCAAGTAAATAACTCCAGTCATGTGTTATATTATATCTATTAAGAACAATATGCAACTTGATACATAAATAAAAGTATATTCAACAAAGCTTATTTCTCATAAAAGGAAACATGGACAGAGTAAAACACACCTTGAGTTTGCAAAAATCAAAAGAAAAAAATATATATATATATATATAAAAAGAGGATTTGATTTTTTTTTTTTTTTTATTACTTACCTTAACATGGTTGTAATATCCTTTAATAACAAGTGTTAAGTATTGCCCTTTATTTCTAGTTCAGTTCACATACTGTTTGCATGCTTCAAAACTGTCTTAGTTATTCACTAAACTCAACACAAGGTTTGATTCCATACCTTTTGGCCTTAGCTACTATAAAATCCAACCAACCTGTTCAAACTGACAAAAGGAATAAGAGGTTACGAGGAGAAAGATAAAAACACAACACCACTTAAAACATAATAAGTTTTCTTACTGGCATATCATCAAACACATGGTGTACAAAGTTTTTTCTATACTAACAAACACCAAGACATCAACATTGGCAAACCTAAAAAATTAAAAACTACAAGGTGTAAAACTGCCTCCCTCCACCACATACACACAAATATATATATATATATATACACATGCATGTCACCTAAAATATGAATTGAGGAATAGGGAGCTCATCAAATTGTGATTTGACAATAACAGTATAGAGCTTTGATGCATAGATGAGCAAATACTTCGTCAATTTGCATCACAGTTGTAGCATCAGTTTCAGGAAGAAACACAAATTGTACGAACCAAATTTTTTTTCCACATATTGTAAACAAATAAATAATTATATATAATTAGACAAAAATGACAATGAAGAGCAAAAAAACAATGGCAGCAGGTCTCTTATCACAAGTCTTTGTTCACCGTTCCAGTTTACAGTATCAACAATTGTGAAGAAAAAGGCTCCAGCTGTAATTGTGTACAAGCACCAATCATGGAGGATAGGAACACAACAAATGGTGGCTCCTATTGGCTGGAAAGTCAGTTGTGAAGCACATGTGTAATCTGGAGTTGGCTGCACCTGGCACACGTAAAGAATCCTACCCAAACATAGCACACGTATACATCTTAGTTGTTCTTCAACCGGTGACTTGGTTCATCTGCTATTCTATTTCCAACACGAGGTTATATTTAGGAATTTATACGCATTAGATTCAATTGTGACCTATATGCTTGCATTCTTTTATATAATAGTTATAGATATTGAATGCGATAATTACCAAATACTAATTCACTTGCTAACGGATTCAATTAAACCATAGTGAAACGACTACGATGACAGATATAATCCCAATCTAGTAAACCGTGTTAATTTTATGTATTTTGGGAAAAATTTAGTGGATGGTCCAGGGGTACCACGTGGTCATACCCCTAACCAATCACAAATCCCCATACCTTCTCATGTTTTTCAATCACCCAACACAACATCGTAGGTCCTATCCTCTCCACCAATCAGAACACACGTGAAGCACCAATCAATAACTTCTCATATTCTTGTATGCTTGATTTAAATTCTTCACTTTATTCTTATTTGTATTGCGAGTCTCATTAATTGTGATTAGATATATGAATATCTTAAACTGGGTACTTACTGGAACATGAGCAACAACAAAGACTTTGTATACTTGACAATAATTGAATATATTTGAGCAAGGTTAATTACTCCATTGTATACTTGACAATCGATTGTTTTCAATTCAACAACACTTGATGCTCCACTTGATGGCTGGCCAATTCAGAATCCAACTCTTACGTTATGTTTGGATCATAAATTTGAATAGAGATTTGGACAGAGAAAGAGAAATGGAGAAAAAATTTAACTTATATTTAATTCATATTTGCCTCACATTTTTCCTTTCCCTTTTAAAATCCCTACCTAAATCCATGATCTAGACTTAGTTTTCCCGCAATTAACAAGTCCTTTCTATACTCTACTAGGGGCACAGCTTCACCAGACTATTTTCCAAATAATCAACACACTGAAAACTAAAAATTTTATTCTTTGGCATACCTCTAGGCTCTAGCAAGGAAAAATACAACATGGTTTGGGGGTGTCTCGTTCAAGAAGAAGTTAAATTGTAAGAGACTTTGGTTGTCTCTAAATTCAAATTCTACTCACATATTTTCTCTGAGATTTATTTCATATCAAGGAACCCTAAACAGACTGTCAATGATAAGCCTCTCCAACTCGTAAACTTAGCCGATACAAAGCCAACACCAAAGGAATATTAAGTGAATAGAATTAAGATATGGATGGAATATAATTAAATAGAGCATGGTTATTGACAGAGTCAATAGATCTGTCATTACTAGAACAGTTACACATCCATGTGAAAGAGTTCCGATTCTGTGATCAATTCTCATGCTCCTAGACTTTTTCTTTCTCGAAACCTCTCTTCCGAGTCAAAATCGTTGTGTAACATGTCTCCTCTCTTGTTCTAGTTATCTTTCTATAGCATCCAATTGGGCCTATTTGTTTTTATAACAACTAATTATTTCAAAGTTTCAGCATACTATTACAATCTTTTTTAAGGAGATGCCGGCCGAGTGCCATAAAAATTCTAGTATTAACTACAACAAACATATCAGACCAAACCAAATTTCCATTATTGAACTCCCAGGAAACCTATAAACAATCAGCTTCAGTTGTACAGTACGCTAAAAATTTGTAACCTAATGTGTACACGAAACAAATTTTGAATCTCCTTAAACTAGTTTCTCAAACGGATAAGTAATTTGATGCTAAACTAACAAATTAAAGAATTTTCTGAAAACAACACGGTTTGGGGGCGTCTCGTTCAAGAAGAAGTTAAATTGTGAGAGATTTTGGTTGTCTCCAAATTCAAATTCTACTCTCATATTTTCTCTGAGATTTATTTCATATCAAGGAACCCTAAACAGACTGTCAGTGATAAGCCTCTCCAACTCGTAAACTTAGCCGATACAAAGCCAACACCAAAGGAATATTAAGTGAATAGAATAAAGATATGGACAGAATATAATTAAATAGAGCACGGTTATTGACAGAGTCAATAGATCTGTCATTACTAGAACAGTTACACATCCGTGTGAAAGAGTTAAGTCCGATGCTGTGATCAATTCTCATGCTCCTAAACTTTTTCTTTTTCGAAACCTCTCTTCCGAGTCAAAATCGTTATGTAACATGTATCCTCTCTTGTTCTAGTTATCTTTCTATAGCATCCAATTGGGCCTATTTGTTTTTATGACAACTAATCATTTCAAAGTTTCAGCATACTATTACAATCTTTTTTAAGGAGATGCCGACAGAGTGCCATAAAAATTCTAGTATTAACTACAACAAACATATCAGACCAAACCAAATTTCCATTATTGAACACCCAAGAAACCTATAAACAATCAGCTTCAGTTGTATAGTATGCTAAAAAATTGTAACCTAATATGTACACTAAACAAATTTTGAATCTCCTCAAACTAGTTTCTCAAACAGATAAGTAATTTGATGCTAAACTAACAAATTAAAGAAATTTCTGAAAACATAGAGAGACACATTTATTCAGAAACATGTAAATGAAACTTGAAACGTAGATTTGTTACCTAAATAGGACCAAGTTACTGAGACTGTTTGTTGGTAGATTGGTAATTAGAGACCACCAGGATTTCGATACACAATTGAATCAAAAGCTCAGAGATTTCACTGGTAGTCTTGAAAAACGATTTCGACTTCGATATTGTTGAGACTTGAGATACACGAGACGAGGGATTTCGATTTCGACATCGTTGAGACAGACAGAAACAGAAGAGGTTTGTTTTTCGATTTAATTTTTCTTAATTTTTTACATTTATTTTTTAGATAAATTATAAATATACCTTCGAAATTTATTTAAAATATAAATTACTCATATAATTTTACAAATTACATTAAATTCTTTTAAATTTTTAATCACATAAAAAATAATTCACTTTGGTTTCAGTTTTCATTTTCAAAAAAAAATTTCCTTTTTCGTTTTTTTGTTTTCACTAATTTTTTTAATATTTTAAATAATTTTTTAAATTTTTAGATATACTTAACATAAATACACTTTAAAAGTATAATATTTGTTAAAAAAATATTTAAAAAATTCACTAAATATCAAAAATACAAAAAAAAAAAAAACTAATATTAAGTACATTTTTTATATTTTTGTGTATTTATTAATTTTTTAAAATATTTTTTTCACAAATATTTTACTATTTATATATATTTCAGTAAGGTGAATCTAAAAAAGTAAAAAAATTATTTAAAATTTTAAAAATATTCACTAAAAACAAAAAATAAAAAACTCACCTTTCAAAAAAACTGAAACCGAATACACTGATTACTTTTATTAATAAATTATTAAATCATTTAATAATTTTTGATGATATAAAAAATATATACAAAATTTTTGTTAAATCAAAAATTCTAGTAATAAGATATTTGTAATATTTAAAACTACATAGACATATTGTAATTTATCTTTATTTTTTAAATTGTATTCCTTTATTAAATTTATCAAAATTTCTAGTTTGAAATTTTAAAATTTATTACTAGTTTAATTTCTAATATGGGATTATGACCTTATTCTGTGCAGAATTGCAGAACATATGTTCGACTATTGACGAAGTTATTTAGGAAAACATCTGATCATTTTATTTAAACAAAACAAATAAAATAATTATAGCTTTTACTATTAAAATAACGCATTGATCTACTAAATATTTTCAACTGTTAATCGTACTCTTATCACCTATTAATCCCACGATTAGACAAACTTCAAAATGTCCCATTTATTTTCTCTTCTTTTTTTTTTTTTTTTTTTTTTTTATAAGTTGGGGGAGTGTTCCAATTATGGTGTGAGGTCTGTAACAATCTTCAAACTACCACAAAAATTACCGGCAAATTAATAATCCTGCTTACTCCTTTAAGCACTGGCTTAGCATGCCATGAATTATTAAATTATATTAGCAAAAATTAAACTACGATATCTGCAAAAGTTAGGATGGAAAAAGATATTTAACACCTAATAATTTACAAACTAAACTACCCCAAAAGAAAGACCAACACTGGCTAGCCATTGATCAACACAACAAAATGTAATTCTGAATATTCAAACTTGGAACAATTGCAAAGCAAAGCTAAATCTCTTCCATTCATTCATCTCAACTGAAAAGGAACTCTCAAGAGGGAAAAAAAAAAGGATGATTTTTTCCATATTTACTAAGAAAGAACTTTATGCAGCAGTCTGATCAAAAAGCGAAGCTGAATATGCTCATGAGAAGAATAGACCTTTTTGTCTGAGAGCTCAACAATTTAATGCTTAATCAGATTCCGAATGACATATGGAAGGATGCCACCATGATCGAAATACGACAACTCAACCTGCAGATGCAACCAAAAACATGATTAAGCTTCATATGATCCAATTGGAAATAGTTTGTCCAAATCTATGAACCTAACCTAATGGGCAAAACCACCTATAAAAAAATAATAATAATAATAATAAAAAAACCCTAATGGGCAAAAATGTGATTTTATAATTTGGACAACATTAATTATACGAGCAAACACTCATCTTCCTACTTGCACTGTGTTAGACAACTTCCACACCCTACAACTAAACACGCATCTTCTTCTCCACCTCTCAGTTTAAAATAGTGAAGAAAAAAAAAAAATGTGTGTGGTTGTATGATTTAAGAAGTTCAAATTTTTGCCCATCAAATTAAGCTTTAACGGTTATTGATTTGGACAATCTTCTCAAATTACATTAGCTGAAATTATAAAGTATAGGGACTAATAGATGAAATTAATAGTTTAATGATGAAATAGAAAAAAAAGTCATAGTTTTAGGGGATAAAAGTGAAATTAACCCAATCAACTTAGAAAGGCATACCAAGAAATGAAAAAATAATATTGCACATACCTTTGTGTCAAAGCGGAGTGTACAGGTGAAAGACTTGCCAGTGTCAGTAGTCACATTAACATCTTGACCAGGTCTTATCTCACTAACTTTACTTGGCAGGTCTATGGTGTAACGTTCATGACCCGTCAAGCCCAGTGTGTCTGCATCTTGACCAGGCTTGAAACAGAGAGGAATGATGTTCATACCAACGAGGTTACTACGATGGATTCTCTCAAAGCTCTTTGCAATCACTGCTTTCACTCCCTGATAAAGATAGGTATTAGAAAATGAGGATGAATGCCAATTACAGTCTATCAACAAGAAGAAATTGCAATGTAGAGATCAAATACCTGCAGCATTGGGCCCTTAGCAGCCCAGTCTCGAGAACTGCCACTTCCATATTCTGCTCCTGCTAGGACAATCGTGTCTTGCCCAGTGGCCTTGTACCTCTGTAGCACCAAAATTACAACTCAATAATGAGGTTGCTAAACATGTACAGAATACAATTTTAAACAAACTTAAAGATGTTACAGTTCAAAACAAATGGTAAGGATTCCAATGTCACTCAATATTTAATTCCAATCCACAGACTCCGCTAAGGAAAACCTGTCAAGAATGCCAACAAAAATAATTTGCTAGTCTTTGCAATCATTCAAGTTTCAACTAGTTGTCTAGTGAGATTTCAATTCTCTCCCATTTTACTCTGCTATCTTACCACAGCTTAAATTAATTCCATTGAATCACTCTCACACAGAAATCTGCAACTTTATCAATTCTATCGTGATATGCATATAGGAGGGACAAAAATATTATAAGAACATGAGAGCAAAAGGACAAATGGCATTGGTATCACATAAACTCATAAATATTATCATCTAGGATTGGAATGAATTTGTACATATATAGAAACATATATGGATACCATTAATAAGTATGCGTCCAAAATGTAGTCCCATGCTTCTCTCTCTTTCTTGTGTGTCTTTTTTTTTCTTTTTTCATCAAATTTGGTTTGATTATTATGAAACTCACCATTGCTGCATCAAACACATGAAGCTTCTCGCCAGTTGGAATGTGAATGGTCTTTGGGCCAACTTCTCCATTCAAGAGCTTGTTGACAAGGCGGATATTGGCAAAGGTACCCCTTACCATCACCTCATCATTGCCACGGCGACTGCCATAAGAGTTGAAATCCTTGGGATGAACCCCACGCTCAAGCAAGTATATTGCAGCAGGGCTGTCCTTGTGGATACTCCCTGCTGGAGATATATGATCAGTTGTGATGCTGTCGCCAAACTTGAGCAAGCAGTAGGCATCCTTCACTCCATGAGGGCCTGGTGGGTGGATGGCCATGCCCTTGAAAAATGGAGGCTCATGAATGTAGGTCGAGTTTGGATCCCAAGCATAAAGACTTGAAGAAGGGACAGATAGTGAATTCCACATAGGGTTGCCCTTTGTGATGGCCTCATAAGTCCTCTTGAACATATCAGGGAGCACACTGTTTTGAACCACCTATTGACACCATAGGTTTTGAATTGATCAGGGTCTAGAAATAAACAATTATGACATTGAACTAACTGGTAATAATATAACAAATCTCCCGAACCGTTTACCTCTGCGATTTCTTCATTCCTAGGCCAGATATCCTTGAAATATACACTTTTTCCGTCCTTTCCAGTTCCAATTGGCTCCTTATCGAAGTCAATATCAACCTGCCATTCATATTTTAATCCCTTGCGTGTGAACATTGCACAGAAAAAAATCCGATAATCGGTCACATCACATGATTTCAAGTTTTCAACATATTTCTCTTCAAAAAAAAAAAAAAGGGTCAATCAATTTTCAAAGTCATACTTATCATCTTTTTTTTTTTTTGTGACAAATATGATGAATCATGTGACTACAATTATCATATTAATTTTATTATTATTTTATGGGTGATCTACACTACAAAAAAATGCCGCTAAAATGAATAGATCATATCATCATTGTAAGACCCATAATGAGTCCAAAGAGACTACACTGGTCCAATCCAAAAAGGGCTGGCTTCTCTCCCATCCTCTAAGAGGACAGGATTGACTAGTAAATGCTCCACTTTGATGATCCAATTTGTTGAACTTCTAGACCCCTACGTGTAAATCATCCAAAAAAAGATTGATCCAATAATTGTAGCCACGTGATTTAATCATGTTTGTCTTGGAAAAAGTAGTCAATCTATTTTTAAAATCATACCTGTTGTCCCTTTTTTTTTATAAAGACAAATATGGCGAAATCATGTGGTCGCGATTATTTTTTTCATGAATAATCTTCACATAGATCTATAAAATTAATAGATCAAATCACCACAGTTGGGCCCACAGTATCCAGCCCAGTCCACACAGTGGATTGGAGACAAGCTCAGCCCTTTCAGAAAAATGATTGGCCGAGTAGGATCACTATATTGACTAAAAATTAAAAGCACCCACAACCTTTCACAGACTAAAAGCAAAAAAGTGCGCCAACATCAGCATTGTTAACTTGTTAGATGAGGTTGACCAACCATGGTCATAATTGACAAGAAATAAAAGCACCAGAGTAGTGGAGGACAAAACTGGATAGTTTGACAAAATCCTGCTCCGCTTGATCATCCTAGTCAACATCAGGAAGTAAAACACTGGTAATAAGCCGTTTAAGGAAATCCTATTAAAATTTGTCTACCTACCGTACCAGCAAGTGCATACGCTACAACTAAGGGAGGCGAAGCAAGATAATTTGCTCTTGTGAGTGGATGAACACGACCTTCAAAGTTTCGGTTTCCAGAAAGCACAGCAGCTGCAATAATATCTGTAGAATAAAGCACTAAGTCATTAGAGAAAAAATTCAGGGACATAACGAACAACTACGTATAAACAAGAATGATACCATTCTCTGAAATTGCAGAAGCAACTGATTCATCAAGTTCCCCGGAATTCCCAATGCATGTTGTGCAGCCATAACCAACAATATGAAAGCCCTGCTGGTTTAAGTACTTTTGCAGGCCACTACAGATACCAAAGCCACAGACAAAATTCAGTACCTGATATGCACATGGTAGACATCCAAAGAAATAACTTGAACTAACTAATGTCTTCCAAAAAATGTCATCAGTACCTCTGCTGCAAATATTTTGTGACAACTCCAGAACCTGGGGCCAGGCTTGTTTTTATCCATGGCTTGATCTGTTGATAATCACATATAAGACACTCATCATACACACTGATATACAGGTAAGATTAAGGTGCAGATAACTGCTCCTTTTTCTCCTTATCTAGTTTGTTAATATTATTTATAGACATGCATTTCCACTGGATTCAAGTTAAAGAACAGAAAGCATTTCAAGAAGCCAATACCTACCTCCAAGCCCAATTCACAAGCTTTCTTTGCAACAAGACCAGCTCCAAGCATCACACTAGGGTTTGATGTATTTGTGCAACTTGTGATGGCAGCTATGACCACGCTACCATGCTTGAGCTCAGCAGGCTGTCCATGGAATAAAAATTTTGCAACTTTGTCCTGCTCCTCCTTGGGTACGCCAAAGCCCTGAATGAATATAAAATATTACAGAATCAGAAAAAAACAGCTGAAGGTCCTCACATTGTGACTCGACCACAAATGTGACTGATAGTCCCATCCCATTTACACACTACACAATCAACTCATAGAATCAGACTACATAGACCAAAAGAGGATGAAATGTGCTAAGTTTGTATCAATTAATGAAATGATGGCAGAACCACAATCTGGAAAACCAAATTATAGCAAATCCAAGCAATAGCTGTTTTCATCTTACTTTGAATCCAACTTTACTATCAAGACTTAAATGCCAGTCAGCCTTCATGTCTTTTAGAGGAACTCGATCATGAGGCCTGTTTAAAAAATAAAATAAAAAAAAGAACTATACATATAAGCACACAACAATAACATGGAAGTGCAAAACATTTGGTGCCAGAACTGAGAATAAAACATTACCTTTTTGGTCCTGAAACACAGGGTTCTACATCTGCTAGGTCCAACTCTAAATATGATGAGAATACTCTTTTTTGTAGAGGCTTTGAAATAATCCCATTAGCCTCAGATGTAAGAATGCCAAGAAGAAATGCATACATGTAGGAAAATAACAAAGAAGGGAAGAAATTTTGTTTTCTACCTCATTGTAATCAACAAACATTTTGTTTGCACGCAAATAAGCTTCAATCATAGCCACCTATGAATTATTTTAGCAATAGCAGTCAGAAATTTATATGAGAAATCCATCAACCAAATATAGCGCACAACAAAAAATAAGGAAACAAAAAGAAAAAGAAAAGACAAACGCACAGTCTCATCACTCCTTCCAGTTAATTTAAGGTACTGTAATGTGACATGATCTACAGGGAAGAAACCCATGGTTGCTCCATACTCAGGGACATATTTGCAATAGTGGCCCTATTGGCCAATGATAATTCGCCCATACCTTCACCTATACCCACATAAAAATAAAAATAAAAGGAATTAGAGCCATACACATACTCAAAATAGATGTGCAACAACCAAATTCGCTGTCTAAGTATAAAAATTTAAATTACCATAAAACTCAACGAACTTGCCAACAACACCATGCTTCCTCAACATTTGGGTCACAGTTAAAACCAAATCAGTTGCTGTGACACCATTGCGTAATTTTCCTGATAATTTGAACCCAACAACACCAGGCAAAACCATGCTCATCGTCTGTCATATTGCAGAGTACAGCATTAGTGGAGGGGCTGGGAGACAAGAAGAAAAAATATAAAGATAAAACAACTACAGATTTAATGCATTTATGTCTACCTACAAGTAAATGCATACAGTGCAACTCTGTAAGTGGAGGTGCAAATATACACAAAGGTAACTGTTTTCCAATAATGAATTAATTCAATCCAATATCAGAATTTTTTCATACAATTATTGTTAATGTCTGGTTGAAAAATTGCAATCTCACTGCCTCAGCTAACATAGCAGCATAATACCACCAGCAAGCAGCAATGACGCATCCCAGACAAAAGCAAACACAGATACACAGAACTAGTAAAACAATAGTGAAACCTAACATATTCAAAGACTTCCAAAAGGAATTCAGAAAATAAAGGTCAGGTACATAACTTGGTTTGTATAAATGGCAATCTAGATAGGCAATTTCAGATACGTTAAGCAAGGTATTTTCAACATCCAAATGTAATAGTAAGATGCACACTAACGCATGGCAAAGACTCCTGTCAGTCGTTACTACTCATGCAAGCATCAAGCAATAATGTGAACAACCAAATTTATGCCAGCATCTAAGGCTGTTTTTTAAATAAAAAATAAACTAGATTCAAATGAGGACTTATACAGAAAATACATTTCAATCTCAAAATACCTCGCCAAGCATTGCTGCCTCTGCTTCAATTCCTCCAACTCCCCAGCCTGCAACTCCTAACCCATCGATCATCGTTGTATGGGAATCAGTTCCAACCACACTATCTGGGTAAAGAATGCCATCTGTGTTGAAAACAACCCGTCCAAGATATTCAAGATTAACCTGAAAATTACCAGATTTACTTCCTAAAATGCCAAATCAGCCAAATAATACAGAGAACAAGGATCTTCTTTTCAACCATGATTTACAAAAGCTAGAGGTACACGTGGCATTCTTCCAGAAGGTTCACGATGAGTTGAAAATTGCAAACCTTGTGCGACCATTCTTATGTTTTGGGAGTAGCCCACTTATACCAACTAAAGATAGAATCAAGCACCTTCCCGGGAGTGTTTGCCTTAAGAACACTATAACATCTAACTACAGAACTATCCTTGACGCAATTAATCATGCAAGAGTTTTACCTGGTGGACAATACCAGAACCAGGAGGAACGACGAGCGTGTTACGGAAAGCAGTCGAACCCCACTTGAGAAAAGCAAACCTCTCTTTGTTTCTCTGAAATTCAAGCTCCATATTTAACTGCACTGCATTTTCATTTCTCGCTACATCGACCTGAACTGAATGATCAATGACAAGATCCACCGGAACCTGGACACAATATCTCTCTTCGAACATATCATATGAAACACAAGGGTATGATAATTGGTAATAACGCTTACCGTAGGTTGGGAAATTAAATGTTCTGTTTATGACGTGATGCATAAAATATTGGGAGTTGAATGCAAAGTCAGGCACTAGTCTTTCAGACACATAAAAGTGAGTTCAAAAAACTAAACATGCTTATTGCAAAAAATGAAAAAACAATATGCATCATGAAACAAAAAGATTTCTAGGTGAATTCTAACCGAATGTTGTCAATCCCATACTGGCAGACACACTGGATTTGTCATTGGTATGGTTCATAACAGTACCATTGTGTACCATCATACTGTTTCGGATTTGTAACTATAAATATTATATATTTAAAAATTGCTTTTATTTACTTAAAAAAAATTGGTCTACATTCTGTTGTATTGGCATTAATTCAAAAAAATAAATAAATAACAGTCAAATAATCACGAAAATCACATACCAAGGGATTGATTTTGTTAGTGTCACTGCCAAGCTCGTTCATAGCATTCCGCATGGCAGCAAGATCAACCACTGCCGGAACTCCCGTGAAATCCTAACAAACAGACAAAAGCTTTAGAAATGGAGGATGCCACAAAAGACAGAATCATCACCAGGCTGATGCTATTAACCTGTAAGAGAACACGGGCAGGCTTAAAGGGAATTTCAACATGCTTTGGTGAAGTATTCTCCCAATCAATGATCTTCTCCACATCAGCCTTGGTAACTTGGAAATTGTCACAGTTTCGTATTGCAGATTCCAAAAGTATCCTGATAGAGTAGGGAAGTACATCTGCAATGTACCAGAAAATGAAAGGGGAGATTATTCATCAAGAAAAAGATACCAAAAAAACAGAAAGAAAGAAAGAAAGGAGGAAGCCTAGAACACGAGGCTCCCACCATTGCAGATCTGATATGGTTAGATGTACGTGATAATACTGTTCGTTCACCGTAGATGGACTGGACTGATCCAAGCTCCTCAAGCCCACGTCCGAGTGACGAAACCCACTGGTAGACCTGCAAACAAGTTCAACGGGGAACTGGGTAGTCCCCCAGTGAACCCTCCGGCGTGTGAATTAGAAATGGAAGTAGTGGATATAGATAGAGAGAGAGAGAGAGAGAGTTGGAGGAATAGAAAATGCTTAACCTTCTTCTAGCCTTCCATGCTTGCTTATATTCCTAGGTAATCATTTTACTGTCCCTTCCGACCTGCCTCCCTCGCCGAAAGCCTGTGACGTAGCCTACCTTGTTCAAGGTAAGGGGCGCTGTTCCGACGGGAAGGTGTTGTCGTAATAAATGTTGTGATGGGCCGCATTAATGGTGATGTATTGTGGCAATAACTTTGCAGATCTTTGTCTGCTGACGTGGCCTATTCTGCACCTGCCATGTGTCCGAGTATCATTGGCCTTCCCTGCTCAGTTAGCCTCCAGTTGTCCTGGGCTTTGCTACCCGAGTTATGCAATGGGGTCTAAATGGTGGGCTTGGGTTTGTTCACTGTGGGCTGTGGTCCTTGTGGGCCTATCCATGTCAGTAGTCCCCCATTCCCGAGTGCAGCTTCAGTCCAACGAAGGGAATAGTAATGAAGAAGATGAGTCCGACCGGCAGCGAGAGGCCGACCGCGAGGGTGGCCGAGTGGAAGAGGCCGACCGTGAGGGTGGCCGAGTGGGAGAGGCCGACCGTGAGAAGTGCCGACCACGATGGTGGCCGAGTGGATGAGGCCGACCGTGAGGGTGGCCGAGCGGGAGAGGCCGACCGTGAGAAGTGCCGACCACGAAGGTGGCCGAGTGGAGGGGCACGGGGCTCAAAAGGCGGCGTGTGACGTGGTGATGTGAAGTGGAAAAGACAGTGTAAGGGGAGGAGTCAGTGCATCGTGACCATACACGTGGCGGGATCGTGGGGGGGAAGTGAGGCGTTAGGGTAAAAAAGGAAACGATAGGTCATTCTGGGTTTGAAAAGACAGTTTTGGCGGATGATTTGAAAAGTTTTCAAACTGGCGAACATTAACTGGGATCCTTGGAACACGGGCAAACTGTGGGCTTTTGGTATCATTCGATTCACCTACTTCTTTACAAAAACTCAAAGCATCCCTTGTGTTAATTCCTTCGTTGCTCACGATACACCTTTGAAGCATTTTTTCAATTTTCTTGCACCTACATCAGAGGCGATTCGCAGACATAGTTTAGAAATGGCCCAAGAAGGAACTGCGACTCTAAGGGTGGACCCGCTAGGGGACGATGATGCGGAGGAGCTAGCGGCACAATATAGGGCAGAAAGGGTGGTGGGGTCGGGGGTCCAATCCCATGGTTCCACCATGATTGCGGCACCGACGCCAATCAGTCAGGTGGAACCAGATCACTGGCATTCGAGGGCTGACAGATCCATTATGACTGCGGCGGAGTTGGAGGCTATCTGCGAAAGGTACCAGATTCCGGCGGGGGTGGAGTTGTCGCTGCCCACATCAACAGAGAGGCCGTCTGACACCAGGCTAGGAGAGTTTTCTCTTTATGAGGAAGCCCTAAAGGATGGGCTAAGGTTTCCACTGCCACAGATAGTAGTGGACGTGCTTAACCATCTGGAGGTAGCACCAGGGCAACTAATGCCCAATGCATGGAAGATCTTACTGGCTTGCGCAAGTGCATGGCCGAAGGCGAATGAAGGGCACGCCATGACTGTGGACGAATTCTTCGGCTGCTACAAGGCGTCAGGGCAACAGGAGACTTGGGTCACTCTTCAGGCGGCGGCAGGGAAGGGTTTGGTGGCGGGGTTGCCAACGTCCATCAAAGGTTGGAGGCCACGGTGGTTCTACGTGTCCACCTCTGGAGGGGCGGGTGTGCGCACGGTGTGGAAGGTGCCAACCAGGTCTGTGGAGCGAAAATTGGGGGCGGCGGCAGAGGAGAGGGTGAGGAGAGTAAAGGAGTGGAGGGAGAAGGAAAAAGCTAAGTGGGATGAGCTCGTTCAGCCATCCGCGCTGTTTAAGGCGGGGTTGGGTCCGAAACCGATCGGTGGGGACCTCAACCGAGCGGAATTGGAGGCCAGGAGGAGAGTGCAAGAGGCAGAAGATCAAGCCATCTTGGTGAAAGCTCAGAAGTTCAAAGAGTCGCAAGCCGACCGACCACCCCAACCAGCTGCGAGGGAGAGGATTCGACCGCGTCCTCAGCCCTTGGGAGAGAAGAACTTAGGCGAGTTTGTGCTGCGACTGCTCCCAAAAGACCCTTTAAAGGAGAGGTCGTTGAAGGAGATGGAGGCGTTGGGCGTGGGGAAGAAGAAGAAGAGGTTGAGGCGGAGTGAGGAAGAGCCAGCACAAAAAAGGAGGAAGGAAGTGAGGGTGGAAGAGGCCAGCCAGGCCAAACAAGTGGAGGGGGGGAAGTGGAGGAGACCCCAGAAAGAGAGGTCGTCCCAGAGGTGGTGGACGTATCCTCACAAGTCAGGGAAGTTGTGCCAGTGATGGCGGCGATCGGCATAGGGGTGGGGAGGAGCGTTCCTGGACAAAGGGGGGAGGAACGACCTCAGGGGGGTCCTGCGCCCCAGGAAGGAGGAGTCAGCCTGAATACAGCCATCTACCATGCCCGTGCTGTGGCTGGACAGCTGGAGGGAGAAGAAGGCCCAGCCAGGTCTGGAGCAGACCGCTTAGTGAAGATCGTGGAGGAGGCGGCTCTGCGCTCGGCATCAAGATTCGGTGAGGCCGACCTGCTAAGGGGGTTATACTCCGCTCAAATGGAGGTGACTACCTTAGCAGGGGCCCTCCTGAGAAAGGCGGGGGCTGCCAAGCTCAAAGCAGATGAGGCCAAGGCCCAGTTGGCGAAGTTGACGAAGGAGAGTGCCGACTGGAAGACTGCCCACACTGAGCTGCAAGCGGTTAAGTCGGAGCTGGAGGACACACGCCGCCAGGTTGTGTCGCTCGAGTTCCAACTGGCTGGCGAGCAGAAAAAGTTGGAGGAGTCCAAAAGAGCCTGTGCCATTGCAGTCGAGCGGCATGAAGAAGCCATGAACAGCAATGACTGGTCAGGCAAAAAGATGAGGCAGATGTCAAAGTTGAGGCCCTGCAAAAGGAGCTGGAGGGCGAGCATGCCAAGGCGATGGGAGAGAAGGAGATGCTTCAAAAGGAGTTAGAAGCAGAGAGGGGCAAGGCGACCGCTGAAAAGGAGGTCCTCCAGAAAGAGTTGGAGACGGAGAGGGGCAGGGCGGCTGCTGAGAAGGCGGCATTGCTGAAAGAGATGGAGGAAGGGAGGGCAATGGCGGCCACTGAGAGAGCGACCCTACAAAGAGAGTTGGACGAAGAAAAGGCGAAGGCGGCCTCCGAAAGGGCAGCCTACCCTGATCTTTATGTCGCAGCAGTTGATCAATTTAAGGGATCCCCTGAGTTTCAGATGGCCGTCGACGCAGCAGTCGCAAGCAGTTTGGCGAGGGAGGAGTCGGCTGGGGCGGGCTCGTCAAGGACGACTGCTGGGGAGAGAACGGAGTCTGAGGTCATTGAGAGCTTCCAGCGGTCAGATTTCTACAAACATGAAATTGCTGAGTACTGGGACAGTGGGTGGAAGATGTTCAAACGCAGAGCTGAAGAACTGTTCCCAGACTTAGACCTGAGTAGTGTGACAATTGGGGAAGACGATGTGGCTCAGACCCCCCTGGATGAAGGTGTCGAAGAAGAAGATCTTGTATCTAGCGAAGAGGAATGACTGGGGAAGGTGGAGAAGAGCCCCTTTGTGCGTTGTTGTCTCTCTTTTTTTGTTGTTGTTTTTTTTTTTTTTTTTTTTTTGAATTGATGTAATGAACTCGTGTACACATTGCTGTGAATAAATAAAGTTGCATTTGTTTCTATCAGTTGGTTGTGTTTGCTTGTGTATAAGTCAGTGAACTATATTTGGGAACTTCTCCATATAGAGGACTAACAAGGATTCAACGTTGAGGAAAACTAAAAGCTTGCTTAGGCATAGTGAAACTGAACCTGTACGAAAACTTAACGCAGAGTGGGATTGGATTAAGTAACAATTCAATGCGGAGTAAAGCTGGAGTTGTATGAAAATCGAGTGGAATTCAAGGTAGCGGAGATTGGACTTTGTATAGAATTTCAGTGAAGTACTTTTTTAATGGAGGGTAAAATTGGACTTGGAAGAAATCTTCAATACAAAGTAGAGTAAAAAAGCTCCTGAATGCACAATGTAGGGTAGAATGGGACTTTTATAAAAATTGAATGGATGAGAGTGACCGATCGGAGTAATCTGATTAGTAAGTGAAGCATGTGAGGACATCTTTGGAATTGGACTAAGTAAAGGGTGATGTAAAAACTTTGACCTGGAATTGTGACTGAGTGTCCTATTAAGGCTATTAAGGCTATAACTATGGAAATGAGGTTGTAAGTAACGCATTCTGAACCTGCATTGGTGGTACTCAGCCTGGTTGAGACTTGGGCTGTTGATTATGGCTGAGCCTGACGAGGGCTCTGGGAGTGCTCAGTCTGGCTGCGACTTTTGAAGTGCTCGGTCTGTCCGAGGCTTTGGAAGTACTCAGTCTGGCTGATGCTTTTGAAGTGCAGTGCCCGATCTGTCTGAGGCTTTGGGAGTGCTCAGTCTGGCTGATGCTTTTGAAGTGCTCGGTCTGGCCGAGGCTTTTAAAGTGCTCGGTCTGGCCGAGGCTTTTAAAATGCTTGGTCTGGCCGAGGTTTTTGAAGTGCTCAGTCTGGCTGAGGCTTTTGAAGTGCTCGGTCTTGCTGAGGCTTTTGAAGTGCTTTGTCTGGTCGAGGCTTTTGAAGTGCTCAGTCTGGCTGAGGCTTTTAAAGTGCTTGGTCTGGCCGAGGCTTTTAAAATGCTCGGTCTGGCCGAGGCTTTTGAAGTGCTCAGTCTGGCTGAGGCTTTTGAAGTGCTCGGTCTTGCCGAGGCTTTTGAAGTGCTCGGTCTGGCCGAGGCTTTTGAAGTGCTCAGTCTGGCTGAGGCTTTTGAAGTGTAAGGACTGCGAGTAAAAATGTTATTGAGACGACAAGTGTAGCTGGAAGTGTATTCCAATGACCAAAATTTACATTATGCGTCGAAAAGAAAGTACAATAATTGAGCAGAAAGTACAATAATTGAGCAACACAAGAGCAAAAGCCTATTGAAAGTAGCGTTTCAAATGTTC